>PVJL010006133.1:0-97233 GCA_004026885.1 Lyroderma lyra
GATGAGGGTCTTCTAGATGATACCTAGGCTTGTTTCCTACTGTTAGTGCGTGCTATAGTATACTTCACAGAATAAATAGGAGCCATTGGAGGGAAATTCCCCCAAGCTCCCCTACCTAACATAAGAACCCACCTTCATCTGCACCCATCTTTCCCGGTTGTTAAAGCAAAGCATTTTCCTTCAAGCTTTGTTCCTGGAGCACTTGCATCAGAATCATCTGGACTAAGTACTGAAAAGACCAGACCTGAAAAGGTCAGAAACTCAGGGGGAAAAAAAATCGAAAACATAAGTCTACAAAGACTTATGTACCCCAACATTCATTGCAGCACTGTTCACTGTGGTCAAGTCATGGAAACAACCAAAGTGCCCCGTGATAGATGACTGGATAAAGGAGCGGTGGTGCATACACACAATGGAATGTCACTCAGCTATAAGAAACAGCTAAATACTGCCATTTACAACAATATGGATGGACCTTGAGATCATCATGTTAAGTGAAATAAGCCAGATAGAAAAAACCAAGAACCATATGACTTCACTCATATGTGGAATATAAAACTGAAAGCAACAAAGAAACAAAACCTCATGGACACAGTCAATAGTTTAGTGGTGACCTGAGGGCAAGGGGAAGGGGGACTCAAATACATGGTGATGGAGAAAGAACTGACTCTGGGTGGTGAGCACACAATGCAACACACAGACGATGCACTATAGAATTATACACCTGGGACCTACGTAATTTTTGCTAACCAATGTCATCCCAATACATTTAACAATAAAAAAATAATAATTAAAAAAAAAAGAAACTCAGGGGGTAGAAAAGGAATGGAAATTTGCATTTTAATGTGCACACTTGTCCTCATGTGCCCTGGTATTTAAGAACTAACATCTTAACATATGAATTACACTTTCTTCAATATATTTATCCCCTTCTCTGTAAGAGATACAGGTAGGATTCCATATTAGTTAAGATCAAGGACCCCGGAGTTCTGACATTTACTTAAACTTTGTGCTTTCGCTTATCTGTGAAATGAGAATAACCAGAGTACCTTGTCTCCAGGGGCCTGCACGAATGATTAAGCGAGTAAATATACATGCATGTAAAGCATTTAGAACATTGTCTTGCATATGATCAATAAGATATGTGTTGGCTTTTAATATTACTAAATTCTTCCTATCAACATGGAAACACATGCAAGACTCTCCTCTTCAGAATCCTCCATAGAGCCTTTATCTCTCTCTCTCTCCTACAGTCACAAGGATACCCCTTCCCTTTTTATTATTGGCTCTAACAGGCCCTGTTTCTTCCCCCACACAGGGCTTTAGTGTAAGATGAGGTGCGTATCTCAACACCACCCTTTCATCTCACTGTTTTCTACTAATTCTTCCATTGTTAACTCACTGGTCCCTCTTACAGGGGACCCTCAGATTAAGCAAATGGTCCTATTATCTGCTTTACAAGTTCACATGACTTTTATCACAGGCGTAATTTCACGTCTGTGTGTACAACTTACTTGATTGATGCCTCGTTCCTCCACTAGCTTGAATGTTCCAAAAGGACTGGGACCCCGCTGCTTTTTGTCCACAAATGTCCCCAGTGCTGAGCACTGGGCCTGGTCCAAAGCAGGTTCTCATGGATCTCTGTTGCATGAATGATGCACAGATGTGAACATACAATACATGACTGTCCTTGGCAGAGAGCTGAGGTCAGGCTGCTGGAGCGCTCCAGCACTGTTTAAAGAGTCCAGCTTCGAAGTGAGACAGATCTGAGGACCAGTTTTCACTCTGCCATGTGCTAGCTGTGTAACCTTGAGCAAGATGAACCTTCTAAGGGGGCTCTTTTCCTCATCTGTAAGATAACCAACCACACCACTCTAGGGAAGTATCCACCTACTATCTAGAGTAGTTAAGAGATTGAATAGAGACCACATGCAAAGGGCTTAGCACAGGTCTGGGCCAAAGCAAATGCCCAGTAAATATTCATTAGGATGCTGATGATATCTTTTGCCTGTTCACAAACTCCCTACAGGTCCCCAGTCTTTTCAGGGGCTGATTTCAAGAGCACATTCCTTAAGTGATTCACTGTGCATTTTTCACCCCATCTTTACTCATAGGAAGGAGCGTGAGGGGCCTCAGATGTCTCCTGCACGTCCTGATCAGAGTGTGCTTTACGCCCTTGTCCACTCTGACTGTCTGCACTGCTCTGAGCTGCTTAGCTGGCCTGGTATTTTATTATTATTATTATCATTATCTGCTCCTAGCACCAAAGTATGCACCTCTGTGCACATTCATCAACTGCCATGGCATTTGCCAGGGCTACTCTGTCATCGCCAGTGCTGCCCCTGCCATTTCCTGTCCCCAGCAGGGTGAGGAGCTCTCTTTTCTTTACTGCTTCCGCTGGAATGGAAAACCAAATGAAGCCTGGCCCGCTCCGGGTGAGAAAAATGAGTGATCCGTGAGGCCCAGCTTTGCTAACTAACCTGAGGGCCCCTCTCCAGGGCACACGTGGGAGGGCTGAGGCAGGCAGTGTCATGACCTCCCCAGAGATTCTAGAGTGACGGGAAGGAGTAGTCAACCAGAGGGGACTTGTAGCACCTGTCGTGCAGGCTCCCCTTCAACTCTAGAACATGCACCTTGTTCTCTCCCCCAACTCCTTGGCCAACTTTCTCTTACGAGGAAAATGCTCTTTCCTCTCACCAGGTAGTCTTGCCCTGGTCCAAGGGCATTTGCACGACACCCAAGGCCATTCCGAGATGCTATGTGCAGATTTACTGAGATGTTCCTACGTTCTACAATACAGTAAACTCTCCATTTGCTGAAACTCAACCCTCAAGCAACCAGCAAAAAAATTGAAGAAATAATACTTTAAATCAAAGTTAAAATAGATCTCAGCATGTCATGCAGCTGCACAGCATGTAAAACCTGACTACATGAGAGGCGTCGGGCCTCAGAGCAAGCTGATATTCGTTCATTCTTCTAGAAAGCTGCAGGCAGGTCTGCCAGGACGGCATCACCTACTGATGCAGACCCCAAACCGTCCATGTCCACTTCTCCTGGTCCTGTCCTAGCTGTGTCATCACGTCCTGATGACCCTGGTGTGTGTCTACCCAGGAAACTGTCTACCCCTCCTGTAACTGTTTTAAGTGTGTTTATGTGTGTGTGTTGTTTTCTAAGTTACTTGACATTAAAAAAATTATGTTAATGAAGCGCATCAGGTTGAAAAGTTTCTTAACTGCCATTTCACTAAAGTCGCACACTGCAATCACGAAGCTGTTTTTAATAATAAAACTGTCACATTAAGTTTGTCTTTGTCTTCATTTGCTTTTAATTACTGTATTTCAATAGTGATACCATGGCAATACAGAGTTTATGGCTTGGTATGGTATGGTATGGGGTACAGTATTATTTAGACCTATTTTTAATAGTAGCTCTCAAGCAACCAGAAACTGCATTTATCCAGCATCTACCCATGGGTGCCGGTTAACTGAGAGTCCCCTGCAAGGTTGTCCAACCTGCAGCCCAGGAGGCTTTGAATGCAGCTCAACACAAATTCATAAACTTTCTTAAAACATTATGAAATTTTTTGCAATTTTTTTTTTATCTCATCAGCTATCGTTGGTGTGAGTGTATTTTATGTGTGGCCCAAGGCGATTCTTCTTCCAGTGGGGCCCAGGGAAGCCAAAAGGTGGGACCCCTGGTCTACTGTATTTTTATGGTATATTTTGGCCCTTTATCATCAACACTTCTACTCATTTCTGTTTATTCAGTGAGGTTTCTTTTGCAGTAGCCACGGGAGTAGGTAGGGCAGGTAGAGTACGTGATCTTTAGCCTCCCTGAAGTGGTCTTGGAAAAGTTCGCAGAGCAAAGTTTGAGAAACACCCCAGGGAGGAACATTCCCTGCTGCCAGACTTCCTGTAAGAAATAAATGGAAATGCAAGCAGTCAAATGATCAGTGTTCTTAACGAAGCTTGGTTAATCTTTTCCCAAGGTAAAGCACATACTTTTTTTTATTTTTTTTTATTTTTTTTTTACGTGATGCTTTCCTGATACTTCTTTCAAGGACAAAAGATTTGTAGTCTGAGCAGCTGGATCGCTTCCGCCCACTATTCTGTCCTCGGAGACATTTGGCCCATTAAAGGGAGCCCACAGATTCCATTTCAACAGATGCATCTCCCATTTATTCAGGATATAAGTGATAGGGTGACTCATTGTACTGCTAATACAACACAGCCTTTGTTGTTTGAAGAATCATATCTTGATTCCATATAGGCAAAGGGATTCATTATTATGCTCGGTTGTAAGGAAAGACAAAAAGGGCAATCTGTGTGCAACAGTGTCAGAAAAACTAGAATGTTCCCACTTGGGAATGAAATGCACAGTTGGTCATTTGAGTCATAGCTTCAGGTGCGTGCGTATGGACCGTGGGTTTTCTGTTACTTAATGAAAAGTCATGGATGCCTCGGCCTGTAACGTTAGGGAAGCCTTCACAGAGTACTCTAGGCTGCTGGCTGTTGGGAAATTTAAAAAGGATAGAAATCATTTTCCTTTTCCTTTATGTTTTGCACAAATTCTATCCCTTTGTGAGTAACAGGTTCCGGCAAGCACAGGCCCCTAATTTTACTCGGGGTCACTTTTGGACCAAGGCGCACGTAAATTTAAATTCTCCACAGGAAGAAGTTAAAAGGACTTGATTACTCAGCTATTCCTACTTCTTGTTAAAAAAACGTCTGACCTCTTCCTCACCCCCCGCCCTTTGTTTTATGACTGTCAGCTCCCAACTTCCGGAGGGGTCGCTGAGGTCGTGGGGAGAGGGAGTCGGCTGGGCCGCGGCAGCTGGCTGCTCCCCCTCAGGCCCCTGTGGGGGCTCACGCGTGCACTCCGGAAGTGACAGCCAAGAAGGCGGCCGCCTCCCGGGATCCTGTCATCGGGACACAGGAAGAGGGCATCCTCGCCCATTTTCCCTGAGGCCTGATTTGAAGTCATTTAGGAAGTCGTGGGTTTTAATTCCAGCTCAGCCGCTTACTAGTTGGGTGGTCCAGAGCAAAGTATTCTAACTCTGAGACACGGTGTCCCAGAAGGGGAGATCTAATTGTTCTCACCGTGTGGAGTTATCACAGGATTCTGAATGATGTCACTAACTGGCCATACGAGGTATTATAAAAGAATACCATGAATATTTAAATAAAAAAGTTTACTACAGTAGAAGACACATGCCATTAATCCTTCTCAAAATACCCCCCTGGCTTTGAACACACGGGTCCCATCGTTCTGGCCACTCTCAGAAGCAGTTCTGGAAGTCCCCTTTCGTGAGTGTCTCTGGTTGCACTGCCATGGCCGCCTCGATGTCCTGAATTGATCTGAAACGCTGACCTTTCGTGGTCATGTTGACTTTGGGGCAGAACCAGAAGTCACACGGTGCCAGACCCGGTGAATAAGGCGGATGAGGACACGCTGTCATGTCTTTATTTGGCAGAAATCGCCGTACCGGAAGCGATGTGTGACCTGAATTGGTTCAGGACGTCGAGGCAGCCATGACAGCGCCACTAAAGACACTCATGAAAGAGGATGGACGTCCAGAACGGCTTCAGAGAGTGGCTGGAATGATGGGATACAGTGTTCAAAGCAAGGGGGGGTGTTTCGAGGAGAATTAATGGCCATGTGTCTTTGACTGTCATGAATTACTTTATTTGAATAGTCACCATATATTTCTTTTTATCACACCTTGTACTTAGCATGCGGTGAATGTTACCTATTCTCGTTGTTACTACTAGACGATCGGGTCTGACACGTGGCAAAATGCATGGGCATTACGGACTCTGTGGAAGCCAGCCCCAGTTAATGGGGGGGGTGGTGGTGCAGATTTTGACTTATGGCCTATTCTTAGACTACTGGTGGCTCAGTAACCTCAAGCTTCAGGAACTAGACTGCAATCATAGGACTGATTTTGTTTAAGGTCATATTGATCACATTTGATTTAACAGTGAGTGGGGAATAAGAGCACGCCACAGGCAAAGGCAATTAGGAGGAACCAAGGGAGTTTTTGACTCGGGATGGGCAAAACATTGATGATTTGTGTTCCAGAGCCAGCAAGCCCCACACTTGGGAACAAAAGAAAGCTGCATTCAGATTCCAGCTCCAAGAGCTACTATTATTATGGAAATTTGGGTAACGTGTTTCTATTTTTTTTCTTTTTTGTAATATGTAGTTAAACATACTTCCTTTGGAGCATTGAAAAGATGGAACAGACTGCTCATTTTAAACTAGTTAACATGCTTGGCATATAATAATTTCTCCAAAAATTGTTGGTGCTCCGTCCCACCCTGTGTTCTCTCCCCTTTAATGATGGATCGTGCTCTGATTTGATAGTAACTCTAAATTTAGCTCATACTTTGTCCCAAAGAGTTGTCTCTGCTGGATCATCGTGTGCTTTCGTCACTTCCTGACGAGTCCTTGCTCCTGGTTGGCTGTCTGTGCAAGCTTGGCACAGCCCATCTCAACGGAGTGTTAGAGGAGCACAAAGCATCATCTGAACTGAATTTCTCGTTGATGACAGGTCTTAACAATTCTCCCTACAACTGCACTGGTTGCGGGGCGGGGTTGTCTTCAATTGCACCTTGTTGATGTGCCTGTAGGTATGTCATTCCAGGGACAGCCACCTTGGATTCTTTTTGAAAGCAGATGAAACTTAAATCATGAATTAATAAAGTACTCCGGTAAGGGAGTTGCTGCTGCATCTGGGTAAGGGGAGTCAGTCATGTCACCACAGCCATGACCGGGAGAAGTCAGATCATAGTTTAAAAAAAAAATACTAAACTTGGGTTGTTTTTTTCTTTTCCCTTTCAATCTAATGTTCAGGTGACTTTGCAAGGGGAGACACCCAAAAACCCCCGAAATATATTTATTAAAAATGGTGTATTTATTTGGACATGTTTAACTTCAGTCACCTTCGAAGTACTCTTTGCTTGATGCAATACACCTATAGAGACACTTTTTTCTACGGCTCAAAACAGTTTTTGAACTCATTGTTTTTGATGCCTTGTAGTGCTTCTGCTGGTTTTTGTTTCGCCTCTTCCACGTTGGCAAAACATTTCTCTCTGAGGACATTTTTCATCTGAGGAAACCAAAAAAAAAAAAAAAAGGTTGCTTGGGGCAAGATTGGGTGAACAGCAGGGTGGGGCATGGGGGTGAGGCCATTTTTGGTAATAAACTGCTGAGCACTCAGCGCGGTGTGGGCAGATGCGTTGTCATGCTGTACGGTGTTCGTGTCAATCACATATCATGAAATAGGCAAATGTGTTGAAAGAGTCTCCAGAAAAATTCACTGAAGCCAACGCAGCCTCTCACAACAACGGCAACTGGTGCACAGATGCAGATGGGTTTCTAGAACACTCACCTAGCAGGGGGCGGCGGGGGGAAGCCTGTGCTACAAGAGGCCCGTCCTCCAAAAGGTCATTCCAGGTTTGTTTGGGTCCCCCTTTGTATAGAGGGGAGGTCGACACATTTAATATAAAATAAAATCTTATTGGCATGCAGCCACAGACACTCACTGATGTGTCATCCATGGCTGCTTTCAGGCTACGACGGCTGAGTTGTGTAGTAGTTGTGACACGGACTGCCATACAGCCTGCGAAGTAAAAAATATTTACCATCTGGCCTTTCACTAGGAAAGTTTGCTGACCCCTGTTGTAAAGAATTTGAAAAATATCTGTGTGTTGACCTATGCTTGGGCTCTCTTTAAATGGAGCCTGAGGTGTAGGGTGGATGATTTCTAGACTAGCACACAGTAGGCCTGTGACAAACGTCAGCTGAATTAAAAGTCTACAAAGCATTAGTGTTGAAAAATGTTATCTAGCAATTCTTAGCATAACATGACCTAAACGTCTGCTTTTCTCTGCCTGCTCAATCTATGTGCACTGATCATAGAAGAGTGGTCCATGTTGTGAAAGAAAGGTCTGGTATTGCCTTCATGAATCTATTCTAACTGGGGCAAGGGAGGGAGAAAATCTTCCTACCCAGACGTGACCGGGCAGCACCCACACAGCCACGTGAATCCAGTGATGTCAGCCCATTCTGAAGCGTCTTTCATGAATGGAAGGCCATTCTTAATTTTTCCTGCTGGTTAAACTTCCACCCAGAGCCGTCCTGCCCTTCCTCTCTCCTGACGTCTCATTCTCCCCAGGATTAGCATGACTCTGCCCAATCCCTTTGCCGTAATGTTGTGGCAAAGAAATGGAAAAACTGTTCAAGTTGAAAACTTAGGCCAACTGGTGTAATGCAGTTAGGTCAGTGCACTTAAAATGTCATTCTTTTGTGGCTCCAGGGAATGGCCTTATTTATCCAGAAGGAGCTCCACTTCCTGGTCTCATGGAGCTCTGGTGCTAACTACCAGCGAGAGCTGTAGGTGTCCAGCCCTGTGTGCTCTTGAACTCTAGACCTGCTCTTGAGCCCGGGAGTGTGGGAACTGGTGCCTGGCCAGAGCCCAGGCGAGACCACCCACTCATTTCACACCGCCCATGAAACGGTGATCCCAGGAGGCTGTGTTCTCCTGCTGTTGACCTTGCCCTGAACGGCTGTGTGTCGAATCACTAATTATCCCCACAGCTTTACTACGCAAATGCCACTTAATTTCCACTTCTGCTCTGGGAAGCTGCGCTGCTCAGGCAGAGCCACTGTCATGTCCTTGGGAGCTGGCTGCCGCAGGCGGGTGACATCTACCACCAGTGTAACCACGATCGCCAAGAAATATTTGGATAAGTCACAGCAGGAGCTGATGCCAGGAAAGTAAAAGACAAACTAAGCGCTCCCTGCCCTCCCCCCCCCCCCCCCCCCCCCCCCCCCCCACTCCATGTATCGTCAAAGTCACCGGCTCTTCACCTTTGTCAAGCGTCAGTTTCATTCCTGGGGACACTGGACACCTGCCTGTGCCGTATGCAAATAGCAGCTGCCATCTGGGGGCTCCAGCGTCTCACCCGGAGGCAGGAGGGGCTCTAAGGAGCAGCTTTGCCTACTTGGCACCGACATCCCGCTTTGGCTTCAGTGATGACCAAGTGTTGGAAGTGATTTCCCTCCGTCTAGAGCCCAGAGAGTCGCTCCGAGGACCCAGGAACTCCCACGCAGGCCCTCCAGACCGCAGGCCGCCGTCCGTTTCTGCTGGGCTAGTGCTTGTGAGACGGAGCGTGTGGACTTTAAAATGTCCCCATCGGTCTGGGATCACCAGGTGCTAAAAACGTGATCACACTTGAAAAGGGCAATTCTCGAGCCGGTCGGTCAGACAGGGGTGGCGGTGAGGTGGAGGGGCAGTTAGGAAGCCGACAACCATTAGTTTGATTTTAGCATGGGATTCCTTCTCCGGGGAAAACCACGTGCAGCTGTCAGAAAATAATGAACTGTATGGAGCACTTGAAATTCAGGCCAATTTCGAAGGGTTCTGATTGTAAAATAAGAACCCAAGTTCAATTGATTCTTTTATCAATCAAAACTAAAATCGAGGCAAGGATCTTAACCTAAGTATTATTTGTGGTTTTAGTGTGTGTTTAAATTGAACTTTGATTTGTAAATCCCCCAGTTGCCTTTCAAATAGCTGACATTTATTTACCAAAACCAGGAAATAAGCAAAAAGATGCTTGTTTTTATGAATGTGAAGAATAGTATTACTTTATTCATGTCTTATTTAAACATTTGCTGGGCATCTACCACATACCAGGTACCAGGCTAGGTGTTAGGAATACAGTTGTGGGGGAAAAAGAGATTATTTCCTACGTCACAAAGATATAGTACCTCCTGAGACGTATATTAAATTAGAATAGATGCAAATCCACTCATGTAGCAAATAACTTTACAGATGACTATTTAGTGGCACCATTTACTCTATTTTAAGATGACAACCTTCTACTTCGTTACAATTCAGTATCATTTTTCCTTGTCAATTTCCTTTTAAATTAGGAAACTCACTCTGCTTTTGGGAGAGAATGGAAAACTTTGAAATACTATCTCTTTGGAAATACATTTCCCATGATTTAGTTTTGATTTCCAACTTTTCTATTATCATTCAAGTCCTACTTTTTCCCAACCTATTTAATCTTTCTTTATTCCCCATCCTGGCTCAAGGCTCTAATTCAACCCAGCATTTCTAGTCTATTAAGATCCTTACCTTTTCCTGTATTTCTGTTTTTGTGTTCCATGTTTCTTTGCCCAGAGATGCCCTTCCTGCAATATCTCCACCTTCCTAATCCTACTAATGTTCCAAGAGTCAGCTTCAACCCCTTCTCTTCTGCAAAGATGGGTGTGTGGAAAAGAGAGTTAAACTCTCTGTTCTGTTCTAAACAGCTACAGCACTTTTTAATTCTCTTTTCAGTTTAGGCAATAATGTGGGGAATACCCCAATATTTGCGTGTATTTCTCTTCTATTGAAGTGTCAGTTTACAGAGGGTAGAAGTAATACCTTACTTTTATTACATTGATAATAAATAATTTTTATTTGTTTACATATACAAGTAATTATATAATATAATATAATATAAAATTACTATATTATAATCTACACAATTATAATAATATGTATTATATTTTTAACATGGATTACATCAATAATCCATGAAGACATGGTATGAATAGTTCTTGAGGACTTCCTGTATGGCAGGTCTCTGCAAAGCTGTGGGGATATAGACACCTCACCAACCCCCCATCCTTACGACAGGTATTAAACACTTGGATGTTGTAAATGGGAAATTTGTGAAATAACAACTAATTCTCAAGTACCCTTCAAATTTGGACCAATTCTTGACCTGTTGTGTTGGATTGGCGGCTCCAGAGGTCATGGGAAGCACTTATTTTAGGTGTTTATGTGCTCTGACAGTGCTTATTTTTAGGTGGCATCTGACTCCTTACATATCAGGCATCATGAAAAATTTGTCTAGGTCAACACTGGATCACCAAGAGAGAAGAGTTGGACCACTCTTCAAACTAGCAGCTGCATTTGTGAATAATTGGGCCTGGGGGCGGGGCAGCTTCTGCTATTTATTTATAATATTTCCCAGGCTGCCTGGCTGCCCTTCAGTCAGACAGTGGAGTGGCAAAGTAGGAAAAGTATAGACCGCTTTGGCGTTAGACCTGCCTTTGGTGTTAGACATAGCTTCTCCCCCTACTAGAGGGGATGCTTTGGGGGCTGTCAACCTCATCTGTAAAATAAGAATAGTAGCACCCTCCTCAGTGAAGATCAACACGCGTAAAGCCTGAAACAGGGTCCATAAACTGTGGTCTGTAGGCCAGATTTGTCCTGCTGCTTGTGTTGTAAATAAAGTTTTATTGGGACACAGGGGCACTCCTTCATTATGTACTGCCTACCTGTCTGCATTATGTCGGCAGAACTGAGCAGTCCTACGAAACGGTGTGGCTCACAAAGCTTTACTGGACCTCAGTATAAGACAACCTTTGCTGCCCTCTGGACTAGAATATGGCTCTGAACCTGGAAGATATTCAATAAATATTAATGATCGCAATTATTCTTTTTTTCACCAGAGCTAATCTGGAGTTAGAGTGGAAATGTAGGGATAAAGAAGGGTTGGAAGGACAGGGACCAGGGTGGCTAGTTTCCATTTAATGGAAACTCAAACTGGAATTGAACTTGAGTCTATTACTGAAACCTACTCTAGACTCAAAGAAGTCAAGTTTCATTTTTTTCTCATTGAAAACTGTCACTGGTCCAAAAACTCTTTTTTTTTTTTCCTCCTGGAAGGTGCTATGACTCATTGCTGAAGTTAATAGTTGATTCTTGATAATGGTTGTCATTGCCTGGGACCAGGAAAATACTCTATCAGAGCATAGCACGGCCGTTCTCCTTGTGTTGGTATTGATTTCAATTAAAACAAGTTATCTGAATCACTGGGCTTCCTATTGGCTGTACTCATTGCCCAGTGATGCAAATGGAAAGCCTGTTTCAAACCTACGGCATCTGGTTACTTACAACAAGGTCCAGGCAGCTGAGGCATAAACAAAACCCAAGCACCAATCAGTGTAGAAGAAAATGATCTTCATTTGCCCTGCATGGTGGCCTCTATCTTGGGCCTCACAATTTTCCAACAACGTTTGACTGTGAGGGCAGGAAGATCTTAAGAATTCATCTTTTTTTCTTATCAAGGCAGGTAGTCAAGCATATCCCACAACATTTTATTCGGTTTAATTCCTTGGATACATGTCTTTTCTCTTATTCCCATTATGTCAACCTCTGTGGGAGGAGTTTGTGTATCAATGCTCTGTGTCTGTGTGTTTATTCCTTGGGTGAGCATCTGAATGGCTTTTCTCTTTTATGTGTTAGCTTACACATAAGTAGTCCAATCCAATGATCAGACTTCCTTACTGTCACATAATGATTCAGCAATGAGCAGAACAGTGCTTTATGATAGCAAAAAAGACCTCTGTTATTTTCAAAGTTACATGTCACATGAGGCCAAATGAACAGAAAATATAATTTTTGATTTTGTAAATTCACATATTGTTGAATCATTGAATCACTGGATCAAGTGACCTAGCTAGAAGGTGATCCTAGGTCTTTGTGGTATAGGTTGGCTAGCTTTTTCTCAAACTACCTTCCTTCTGGTATACAGTGAGACTGTATTTCCCAGCATCCTTTGCAGTTAGATGCAGACTTGTGTCTGAGTTGTGGTCAGTGAACGTGGTGGAAGTGATGTATACCTTTTCCAAGCCTATGCCATAAAAGGGATCCTCTAGTATCTACCTCTGTCTCAGCTGCATGGAGAGAACTCCAAGGATGCACAAGAGGGTGAAGAATCAAGGTGAAATGAGCCTGGGTTCCTGAGTGAGTATGTGGAACAGAAGTCCTAGCTCCATCCCCTTGTCAGCACCAACCCATAATCAGCCATGATAGACTCTCCCCCACCCTTCAACTGGATTGTGATGAGAACAAGCAATAAACATCATGTGAAGTCACTGAATTTTGGGGTGGTTTACTATAAAGGTGTTGGGATATATGAGAATTTGCAAAGATGTGTGGACATATTCATTGAGAATATGAAGGCCCTTATGTATTTTAGTGTTTTTTCCCTCATATCACTTCTGTGTTGGAGATAAATTGTTCAATGTTAGGGTAATAATAGGGCCTGATGTCTTAGTTCCATTTTACAAGCTTTTTTGTTTGTTTGTTTTGCTTTGTAGTAAACTCTGTTTTTTCTGGGTGTGTCCATTACCTTGTATTAATTGAGCCAATTGTATATGAAATATCAGACTTGTTCATTAGGCAGAAGACGGCAAACGAGGTTTTGGGTTTGTTGGACTGGACATTCGTAGTTGAGAGGGAAGTGAGTATGTTAGTTTGCATATGAGGAACCTGCATGGTTTCTCTCTGCCCCTGCTGGCAGACCCAGATGAGGCTGCATCTTGAGCTCTAGTTTCAGAGCAGAGCCTCAAACCCATGATGGACATGAACATGAGCACAAAACAAACTAATTTTTAAAACTGTAAAGATTTGGGGATGTTTGTTTCTGCCAGTTTACCTGAGCTGACTGATACACAGGGGCTCAGAGAGTTTAGCGAACTTGCCTAAGATCACAGGCTACTAAGTTGTGGAGACAGGATTTGAATCCAGTAAGTCTAATTCTAGAACTTACGCTTGTAACCATTTTTGTGTAGGAGAAAGGAGTTCCTGGACTTTATGGGTAGGATAGACTACAACAGGGAGAGACCAGAGACAAGGAGACAATTGAGGAATACTTTAAATATGAGGTTATGAGAATCTTGAAGAGGATGCTTATTTAAGAACCATGACTTATGTAGAGTAGGTGCCTCATAAATAACATTTGAAAGGTGACTGAATAAATTTTTCTGACTACCGGTGCCAGTAAGTGCTGCTGTCACCACCACATTCTGGGTGGTCATTTTTTTTTTTAACTGGGTAGCCTTTCTTTACAAAGATTCTTAGCTTTGCCCATACATCATTGCTGGCAGAGTCACTGAGTCACAGATAGCTTCCCTGAGGATACCCCACACAGACACCCCAAGGAGTGGCTCAGCCTGCACGATCTGAACAGATGGAAGGCACCCTGTCCCCTTATTGGATTCTCAGTTGGCGTTGTCAGAGGTCTCTATAGGCAGGAGAGGAACTGGGGTGGTTAATTTCCCCATCCTTTCCTTTGTGGGTTTAGCACTGTCCGTGGAAATTTAATTTCCTCTTCCTTCACGCTACTTATAATGTCCCAGCAGAAAGTCTTGGTGTTATTTGTTCCTTGCCTTTACCCTCATCCTTGTTTGCATTTGGTACTAGAGATAGCAGAGGGGGTTATTAAAAGATAAAGGAAGTCTCTCTTCGGTTTTACAATGCAATTGTTTTCTGATTGGTGTCACTTAGAAGCTGAAAAAACAATCTCACATTCCGAGTCTCTACTTCCTGCTTCCGAAGTTCCTCATGCTAGAAAAAGGAGTGAGCAAACTTAATACCCACGATAGCTCTAAGTCGTCGAAGCAAGTCCTCTACGTCACTGACAGCTGGAAAACACAGGGGACATGGAGAGGAACAAAGGCAGGAAAAAATGGTAGGACAAAACAAATGGGGGGAGGAAGAGCAAAGCGGCAAGGAAACCTGTCAATTTTAACTTGTTCTAGAAGCATGTACTGTTATCTTCTAGATGCCCACTTAATCCCCCCCTTTTTTAAATGTGGTAGAGGCCGATCCCACTTTCTGTGGATAAAATTGTATAATATTCTCGAAGGCAATTGTTACGGGAATGAATAATTTTGTAAACTACCTGACACAGGCATGCATCACCAGGATTTAACAAAGATTTACAGGATCGTTTGACGTGAAAAGTCCATGTCTGGTCGGTGTTATGCCCCTCACACTGTGGCCATCGTGTAAATGACAATAATGGATCTGGAAAGAATATTCAGGAAGTCTGAGCGTAATCTGTGAGACCACGAAGCGTGTCTCCTCGTAAAGAATAGTGGCTCGGTTCCACAGATGTCTCTGAGCTAAGCCCTGAGAATACGAAGGTGACAGTAACACAGTCCTTCAACGAACTGGAGACTCACAGGGTGATCAGGGAGGACAGAGGTGGTGGGGGGCATGCTGGAGGGCTTCCTGAACAACAGGAAGATTTAGTGAGTCCTGAGTGGGCAGCATTTGGTCTTGAGAAGAAAACATCACACTCGAAGGAAGGCAAAGCCTCTGAGGAACTATGGATGGTTCAGAACAGTTCAAGCTTAAAATGTGAGGGAGAGAGGGGTGGACAACGAGGACAGAGAAGCAAGTAGGAACCATGGACTACTGTTACGTGGTGGCAATCGGGGCATTTAAGGATTACATTATTCCATAGGAAGTCCACATTCAAGGATATTTTAGAAGAAACCCTGTAAGATTCCTGATTAACGTATCGGCATGTTGGAGAGCAGGTTGACACCACTCTCAGCACATGGTGACCCTTATACTCTCATACATACGTGGGTACGAGTTTCGTTCATTTTAATACTAACTATGTGTGCAACATCTGCACATCAGAAAATACAAGGGAAGTATCAGAGTGGTATATATTTAAGTTTCAAATTTGGGGCCTAGAATTCATTTCCTAGGAATGCAGGAGGAGGAGAAACGTTTTGTAGGTGAAGGGCCATCTCTTCCTGCCGGGTATTCTTCCTCCCTTTGTATTATTCCTTGTCCTTTCTTCCCTTTCTTTCCTTCCACAACTGTGGGCCAGGATATATGCCAAGACCTGGGAGGACGGTGCGTAGTGAAACAGAGAGCTGTTAAGCGAGGGCACTCCCCGCCCCCAAACATAATCATAATAGTAGTAAGTACAAGGGGGGACCCAAAGACAACCAGAATGGTCTTCTAAAGGGCGGGCCCCCTGTAGGACAGGCTCCCCGCTGGGTGGGTGTTCTAGGAGCCCATCTGCATCTGGGCACCAGCTGGCGGTGTTGTGAGAGGCTGCGTTCGGCATCAGTGAATTTCTTTTCTTTCTTTGTTTTCTTTTTTTGGGGGGGACTCTTTCAATGCCTTTGCCCGTTGCACGGTGCGTGAGTGGCAAGAACCACGTGCGGCACGACAGCGCACCTGCCCACACCGCGCTGAGTGCTCAGCAGTTTCTGACCAAAACGCGCGTGACCCCCGTGCCCCACCTCCCTAGTCACCCGACCTCACTGGAGAAACTTTTCCTTTCTTTCCCTGGATGAAAAAATTCCTCAAAAAGTAACATTTTGCTAATGTAAACGAGGTGAAACAAACAAACAAAATGGTGAAGCACTGAAGGCATCAAAATGGACGGATTCAAAAACTGTTTGGAGCCGTGGAAAAAGCGTCTCGATCGGTGTATGACGTCAAACGGAGAGTACTCTCAGCGTGACTGACGTTTAAACGTGTGAGAATAAAGCCACAGTCTTTTACAAATAAATTCTGGGATTTTGGGGGGTCCCCCCTGTGTTCTTAAGAAAGCGCAGCCCACAAAAGGCAGGGCATAAAGCAGGCCGGGTGGCATGTAAAGAGATCTTCCTGGGGAGTCTCTTACACCAACCTCGCAGCCCGAGGGCGAGGTGGCAGAGTGGATGCCTGAAGGAGGACCAGGTGGGGACAGATGGTAAGAAGTAGGGGAGGCCACGTGAGCCTTGTTCAATGATGTGACGAAAGACAAAGACAGATGCCCAAAGGCCAGCCCAGGGGACTCATCTGGTCCATAATGAGGACATCAGTTGTGACCATTTTTCTTCTTCAATGAATTTGTATGAAAGCCTTTTCTGACATGACAAACGTATCCTTTGTTATCCCACATTTTTATTTTAGAGGTTTCAGTAGGATCTATGGGTGTTGTTTCTTTTTTTTTCATTTTCTCACTTTCTCTCATCAGGTACTGAATTTGGACCTCACTTATTTGGAACTTAACTTTGACACACTTTGGACTCAGATAGAGCACAAAGAAACACAACTGCATGCATTTCCATTTATTCTATCATTTATCTTTTAATTCACGCATACCTCACACGAGTTAGCGAGGCTGCACTCCCCTCCTGAGAATCCTTTACCTTTTCCATATGCTGGTTTCCATGGCAATCCTTTCCATTCAGCACGGCTGCAAGACTGTCTCTTACTGGGCTCACTGGCTGGTTGGGACCAAGGGTTTGGACATAACCTTGTCACTACTGATGGCAGCTGTCGAGGCACCAGGTCCTTGAGGCTGATGTATCTCCCCTTCCGTATTTAACAGATGAGCTTATTGAACTTCTTCAGCGCCCACTAGCCAATCACAGAAGCGCAGTAGGAGAGGCCTGGGGAGCACCCCCAAGGCTCTGTCTGCTAAGGCTGCGGGACTCTTCCTGGCCTTCCCCTTGCTAAAACACAAGGAGCAACTTTGTCGGGGAAGATCGCAAAGCCATGCTGACGAGTTCAGAATTCAGAAACCTCAAGCCGGCACTCAGGACTGCGGAGGGATGCTATTCAATGTCTTCCACGGCACAAAATGACCAGACGGGACCATCTCCTCCTTCCTCAAACCTCCCACACATCCTCCTTCCACCGATGACCTACACGCACCTTCCCTGAGCAAAGAGACGTCATTGCAAATGAACTCGCGCACCTCCCCACCACAAAACCTGCCAGCCTGGTGTGTCTGCGTCCACGCTCTCCTTCGGCCACCACGGAGGGGGCACGGCTCTTCCTCTAGGAAGGCATGTGTCTCCAATTTGGCTCTGGTCCCACTACCTCTTGGCTTAGCAAACACTTTGCTTCTTGAGTTATTCACGTTTCCCCTCAGCGGTAACGTGTCGCTGTTGATTCCATCATTTCCATCAGCGTACAAGCACACCTAGTTGTTGTCCATCTCCTTTTCCCACATAACCACATATGAAGAGGGACCCCAAACCCCCGGAATTTATTTATAAAAAATTGTGTATTTATTCTTACATGTTTAAACTTCAGTCACCTTCAAAGTCCTCTGCACTTGATGCACTACTACACCTATCGAGACGCTTTTACCACCGCTCAGAACAGGCTTTGAACCCACCAATTTGGATGCCTTTTAGTGCTTCTGCCATTTTTCGTGTCACCTCTTCCACGTCGCCAAAACATTTCCTTTTGAGGACTTTTTTTTTCATCCAGGGAAACAAACAAACAAACAAAGTCACTTGGGGTGAAATCCGGTGAATAGGGAGGGTGGGGCACGGGGGGGTCATGCTGTTTTTGGTTCAAAACTTCGGAACCCTCAGCGCAGTGCGGGCAGGTGCGTTGTCACGCCGCATGTTGTTTGTGTCAATCATCATCATGAAATGGGCAAATGCATTGAAACAGTCTCCAAAAAAATTCACTGAAGCCAAGCACAGCCTCTCACACCACCACCAGCTGGTGCACGGATGCAGAGGGGCTCCTAGAACACCCACCCAGCGGAGGAAGCATGTACTACAAGGGGCCCGCCCTCCAGAAGATAATTCTGGGTTTTTGGGTCCCTTCTCATATACTGTTTCACTTCTTGCTTTGTTTTTCTGTTCTCCTGTATGAAAATTCCTGAGTATTCAAACAAACTGCTTCTACCTCCTGATTTGTCTGCTACGTTCAAGCCAGACCAATACCTCTTCTACAATACCTGGCATCTTCAGGTTGCAAATGCGGTGGACTTCCCCACGCATCTCACTTGGCTTCTCGGCAATATTTGTCAACGTTGACAATCTACCTGTTTGAAGCATGCTTATCTCTTGCCTTCCCGGCTTAGTTTCTTAATTTCCTTTTACTTCTCAGATTCCTTGGTTGGGTTCTGTTTTTAAATGTTGGCATTTCCCTATGCTTGTCCTAGACTGGGGAGTCCAAACTTTTGGCTTCCCTGGGCCACACAGGAAGCAGAATTGTCCTGGGCCACACATAACATATACTCACACTAACTATAGCTGGTGAGCTGAAACAAAGGTTGCCAAAAAAGGAATTCATAATGTTTTAAGAAAGTTTACAAATTTGTGTTGGGATAAATTCAAAGCCATCCCGGGCCACACGAGGCGGGCCGTGGGCTGTGGGTTGGACAAGCTTGTCCTGTATCATCAGCTTGACTTTCATCTAAATTGTCTCCTTACTCATATCATCTATTTCCACTGTTTCACATTTCATATGAATTCTGCTGTGTCCTCTGAACTCCTGGCAATCATCAGTATGTTCTCTGTTACTATGGATTACTTATTCTGTGTATTTCCCATAAATGGAATCATACAGTATATGATTGGTGTGTGTGTCTGGCTTCTCTCACTTAGCATAGTATTTGGAGGTTCATTAATGTGGTGGGGTGTTTCTGTATTTCGTTCCTTTTTCAGGACTAGATAATATTCCATTGTATGTATATACCTCAGTTTGTGGGTTCATCCCTTGATGGACATTGGGGTTGTTGCTATTTTGACTAGTCTAGGATCCATTCTTGATCCACCTTCTCCTCACTTTCATATCTAATCCATCAAGAAATCCCATTTAGTCATCCCCAAGTACAGTTTGATGCATCCCTACTCATCACCTCCCTTTTGGCCCTCCTATTTCAGGCCTTCAGTATTTCTAGTCTATGTTACTAAATAGGCTCTCCCCTTGTGTCCTTCCGCTTCTGCTTTTATTGGTGCTCTATTCTTGGCCCACACAGCAGCAAGAGCAATGACCCTGAAAACACAAACATTATTCCGTATATTGTCTTCGCTGGGGCGACTGTAACAAAATGCTACAGACTGGGTGGCTTGTGAAGCCCAGGCGTCTATTCTGCACAGATCAGGGGGTTGGGTTCTGGTGAAGACCTTCTCCTGTGCTGCAGACTTGGAAAGGGGTGGAGAGCTCTCTAGGGTCCCTTCTAGAAGGGCGCCAATCCCGTTCGTGAGAGCTCCCCTCTCATGGCCCAATTACTTTTCAAAGGACCCACTACCTGACATCATCACATTGAGAATTAGGATGTCAACAGATTTCAATGAGAATTTTGGGGAGCACAAGCATACAGTCCATGTATGTGCGTGTAAATATGTATAACATACAATCGCATTATGGACGTAACTAACTTTTACTATGTCCTAGTCACTGTTCTATGGCTTTCCGGTGAAAGAATTCATTGAAACAATGGAGTAAGTACTATTATCATTGCCCTTTGGAGATGAGGAAATAAAATAATGTGTTTAAAGTAGCTAACATGTGACTGAGGCAGTCCTCTGTCTCATAAGCCTGTCCCCTGATTGCTATGCTATGCTGTCTACATCACGTCTCGTTCTGCTCCTTCTAAGAGCTGTTCAATGGTTTCCTGTTGTACTAACAACGTGAGTCATGACCTGAAGGCCCCGTGTGAGCTGGCCCTGGAATATTTGTCCACCTTCATCCCGCCACTCTTCGCATTACTCACTCCTCTTTGGTCACGTCTCCCCTCAGGCCCTCCGTCCCACTCAGCTGCCTGCAGCCTTTGGGTCGGTGCACGTCCCCTCCCCTCAGCCTAAACGGTCACACACCTCCAGGCAGCCTTTAGATTGGAGCTGAAAGGCGACCCCATCGGCAGTAAATACCCTTCCCTTGCGATTCTCTTTCTCTTGAAATTCAATTACCCCCATTGGTAATTATGTTCTTTCTTTTTCTTTTCTTTCTTTTTTTTTTTTTTTGACTTTTTTGTTTGTTAAATCTCTATAATATTAGCCTTTCAAGGTCTATTTATACTCGTATTTGCATGTTTGTCCTTGTCAGAATTATGTCCCCTGCATTTTGCAGTTTCTGGCAGAGATTGAAGAAATGAATGACTTCAATTCTGTACTTTATGCAGGAAAGAATGAACTGAACTACCTTAATTGGGTCTTTTTACGACTCTGGGTGCACTTCCTCTTTGCCTTCCTACTTCCCTGCTCAGTGGACAAAAGGAAAAGAAGCTGCACTGCCCCCAGCTCCAGATGTTGCCCTGGGTAGGCATTGGTGGGATTCCTCACTTGATCCCAGAACGAGGCAGAACTCGTTCAAACAAAATGCATTCCAGCAACAGCTGGTCTCTTCGTGGTGTGGTCTGAGGCGCTTGCTGGTTGCTGGCTCCTTGTTTTCCCTCCACGTCTCTGGCTGGAGCTGGCTCATCGGTCAGGCAGTGTAGCAGTACCGTGTGATCAGCCCAGGGTGGAGATACAAGTAATACCGTGACGCCAGTGTGGCATCCGTAAGACTGCAGGAAGCAAGACAATACCCAGCCTGTGATGACACCCCACATGCCGCCAACACCATAGAAATTGGGTCGGCACATTGCCTGCTCCATGCTGTCCCCCAGGAGTGTGTTCCCCAAGACGCAGTTGCCTCGATTCGGAGAGAGTGCCACCGGGGAGGCAAAGATGCAGAGCTCTGTGGAGTATCCCAATGTGTCGCTTTTCACTACAAATTTGTCTTCAAATTGCATAGCTGCTGTCCCTTAGGATCAACACAAGTCGTGACGACTGTCACTCATTGACTGCTAAAGGATTTCCATGCAATTGTAACCTTCTTGCAAAGTAGGAATTACCTTTTTCCCCTTGTGTCTGATGGGAAAACTGAAGTTTCAGGCATTTCTCCAACTTGTCTTTTGCCAATGTTCTAGTAAGCTGGGAAAGCTAGAATTTTAACCCATGTGCGGATGACTATAAATCCGTGGTGATACCTGGATGCCACACTGCTTTCGAGATTAAGGATGATTCATTATAAATAATATAAATACTCAATGTATGTATTTGTAGAAGTTAAACCTCAGAACTAGATCTATTGTCTATCATTGGAAATAGTCCACTGTGTCTTTAAAACATATCTGAGTTCTCAGTTAATAGTTTTAATCATATTAATAGCATGTGTTTATTGAGGGATGTCCCTGGCCCAGGTGCTGTGCTGCCTGTATTGTCTTCATCTTTATAAAAACTCTATGAGATAAATACTATGATAACCTTCATCCTATAGAAGAGAAAGCTCAAGTTAAAGAGGTTAATTAGCTCGGCCAACTACGGGGTGGCTGAGGATGGAGAGTGAGACTTTCGAAGCCGTACTTGTGGCCACCACGTTAACTGGCCTTCCGTGCATTCACGGTGACCGGGCAGCTTTCCAACTACTTCTAGAATGTGAGCAGGTGCTATCTGTAGATTTTGGCAGAGTCGATGCAGATGGTTCTGTAACTTCTTGTCACAATACCAAGAACTAATTATACCTCTTTCACAGAGCATTTCAATGGCACTGACAAGGTGAAGGCACTGGAATCATCGATAATTTAACACAGGAGTACTGGGTGTGACGCATCACATAAAGAGCAATTCATTGGCGAACAGAACAGACATGGGAATCACGGACCCTGTTCTCAAGCAAGGTGAATAATTAAATACCAAGAACTAAATTGTGGAGGAGTCTAGTACTGGTGCAATGTGTAAAGGTCTACTGAGTGCAAGAAAAAGCAACACTCCAGGAGTTGGCACACGAGTTTTGATCAGGTGTCTGAAAATTGTAAGATACAGATTATTAGAGACGGAAGAGAAGTTGGAGAGGAAGCCAGGTGTAAACATGAGCACAGACACAGGATGTGGCAACTTGGCTGGCAGGCCATGGGCAAGACTAGAACCGGAACCTCTGATGGAGAGCCAGCCAAAGGAGGAGAGCTGGGGTGACCTCGGAGTGCTCGGTGGACTCTGTTCTTTAAACGACCCCAGGCATTGCTTAGGCAGTCTTGTTTGTCACTGTCTCTCTTCGTGTCACTCCTCAGGCTCCCTGTGTGTCTTCTAAAACATGACATTTTCCTTCTCCAGTCTCATACAACCGGCTTATGTCTCATCTGTAGCCTTCATCGACACCCACTCAGTCATTACCTTCTCAGTGCGTCTTTCCATGTTCAAAGGGGCCTGTGCACGAAAACTGGAACTACCGTGTTTTCTCAGCTAGACCCTGTTTAGCAGCACTTAGCAATCAACACGCTTTCACGGCGTTCACGGGTCTGGGCACTGTAGGTGCTTTGTAAAAGGTACTCACAGTGGTTCAGAAATTTCTTTTTCTCTGATATAAAAGGTGTGAGGTGACATCTTTGGGCTTTGTTAGAAAAGATGGAACTTGGAACTGTGCAGACAGACAGAGAATGTGGGTGTTAAGTGGGTTTTCAATGGTATTTGATTCATCAAATTTATCTTACCATATTCTGAGTGGTTATATTTGTCTTGAAAAGTGGAATTTTTGGAATGGGGGAACACGTACTTGATTTTTCAGAGTGTTTTCAATTTCCTGAAAATAGAAATCATGAAGGAAAGAAAAGAACAAATGACAATGCCTTGGATAAGTCAAGGCACGACTACTTCACAGTGCCGAAGCAGCTAAATACGTCTGCCCTCGTGATGCACAGTGGGACATTCAGCCCAGCGAGCATGTGTACCATTTGCATATTCAAATTCAGTCGTATCATTGTAGCAAGTGAGACGCTCTCAGACTTCCCTCCAACCTTAACCACTGGCCCACACTAATTTGTGCAGTGATTAAGAGCAAGGCTTCTCCCCGTGTTTATCCCAACTCTGCTATTAACCAGCATGTCTCAGGGGGTTGTTAGGAAGATTAGATGAATCAACACGCATAAAAGGTGCATAACGTGAGCGCTATATACATGTTAGCGAAGAGTAATAATTAAGAAAAAAATAAAGTAAAATGACCTTGTTACTCAGCTCTGTAATTATAATAATACTAACATTGTCTTTGCAATAAGAAGGCTGATCTTTTTGGGGGTGAAAGTTATAATCTGTCAAGCATTTCACCCATATCACATTTAATTCAGTCCTCACAATGAAGCCGTCCATGAGATGCTGTCATTACGGTTGCCCTCGTTTTGCTGTTGGGGTCACATGGTCAGACAGGAGGGAGTGGCAGAATATGAGACCAGGGGGTGTGATTTCAGAACTTTCCCCTGTGGTCACTCTGCTGCAATGTCCTTGTGTAATTGTTCCTAATTGTGAAGCTAGTTCCCAAGACCCAGTGAGTCATCCTGCAAACTTTCTACAGTCTCTCAGCAGCCTGAGAACCCGGGACCATCAACTCCCTCTACCAGCTGCTCCTATACCTCCAATGAGCTTGAGACTACTGTGCAGGCTTTTACCGGAAAGCACCTTCCAAAGATGCCTAATAATTTCCCCTTTATCTAGAGATGCACAGGAAATTATGCAGCGTACTGCCATAATATTCTAAAACTTTCACAAACAGCCCTATAAGGGAGGTCCCATTATTTACAATTTACAGATGAAAACCTGAGGCTCAGAGAAACCAAATAATTTTCCCCAAGTCTTGTAATTAGTATCAGAAATCACCTGACTCTCGGTCTAGTGTGTTCTATCCATTAGGAGTATGAATGAATCAGGGTCCAGATTGCCTTTTTCCTTAACCAGGCTGCATCTGGGGTGTCTGGATGTTGCCCTCATATCATAGAAACAATTCATTAAAAAGATGAACTGTGAATCAATAATCCCCTGGGTTTGTTTAAAAAGCAAAAGGCTGTGCTGAGCTTTGATTTCACGGTGCATCTCGGAGAGAGAAATGGGTGGCCGCAAGAGCTCCGACTGGATTGTGGTGAAATTTCCACGCATGAGGTGAGATGACCTTTGCGTTCATGTGTGGGGACTGCGTTTCCCACCTACTTGCATGGTGATGGAACTCGACAGCTGCTTCCTGGGGGGAAGGCTAAGAGGTCGGTCACACGCAGCCCCTTCCAAGCACCCAGAGAGTTCTATGATGGGACCGGAGACCCTCAGCCTTCTGCTCCCCTCCCCCGTCCCCCCATGGCTTCATCTGTTTGCACATTCCTTTCCTGCTGGGTAATTAGCACCAGCTGTCCCAACTTCAAAGGAAGGCCTCCCTTTGAAGCCCTCCCCATCCTGGCCAACGGGCTACCGAGAAGTGCTAATTAGTCCCTGGACTGAGGACGCCCCAGACGTGTGTTCTCGGGGCGCACTGCAGAAGGAGGGGCGGCAGGAGGAATACGCACATCTGCTCTGTACACATGCGCGTCTGCTTTCCTAACCTCCCAGCAAGCATGGGAGTGGACAGCCCTCTGCCCAGTGACTGGGCCAGGGCCCAGGTTAGCCCGCGGCGACTCCTGTCCCTCCACTTGTCCTCCCTTCGAGCTTGGCAGCAGTCCCCTGTGCAGAGGACATTCCCTCTCGGCCTCAGCAAACTGACTTCCCTGTCTCCTCACCATAGAATCAGGAACCCTAGAACTGCAGAATACCCGCCTCCTGTGGGGACCACTGCCCCAGAGTAAGGCGGTAACCATGGGCGTCTGCAACGACGACGAGCACCCCGGGAACTGGAGGAGAGGGCACAGACACAACGTGCCATCACGTCGCCTGCACTTGGCTAAAACAACGAGGAGTCACGGGATTGGCAGCTCCAATTGCAACGATGTGGAAATCTGTGTCCTCACGAAGAGCTTGGAGTAGCAAACGCAGCAGACGGTTTCGGGACAAGCGGCGCTCACGTCGCGGAAGGGAAGCTGGCTGACCCTGTGGGGGCGCGGGGCGGGATGAAGAGGGCTCCCGGGAGGCCCGGGGACAGAGTGGGTAGCCCCTGTCACCTGGGAGGTCCTTGGGAGCAGTTACTGCCGTCACGGCACCACCTCTTTTTCTTCCATTTATTTTAATTTTTTTTAAATTAAAAAGTCGTTAGTTGTTAGACTTACCGAGGTGACACTGGTTAACAAGAAATCACGTGGGTTGCAGGTGTGCAAGTCCATAGCGCGCCGTCTGCGTGTTGTGCTGTGTCACTTCTCTGTCCGTCACCTCGTGCTTGACGCCCCCTCCCCCTCCCCACCTGCCCCCAGGTCACCACTAAACCACTGACTGTGTCCCTGAGTTTTTGTTTCTTTGTTGCCTTCAGATTAATATTCCACATGTGAGTGAGGTCACATGGTTCTCTCTGTCCGGCTTATTTCGCTCAGCAGATGCCCTCCAGGCCCCTCCATGGTGCCGTAAATGGCCGTATTTCATCTTTCCTTACAGCCGAGTGACACCCCATTGCGTGTGTGCACCACGGCTGCTTTGTCCAGTCGTCTGTCGCTGGGCACTGTGGTTGCTTCCTTGTCTTGGCCACTGTGAACAGCACCACCCCCTGACACCCCAGAGGCCACTGCTGCAATCATCAGCACCCCGATTATTCTTGGGCTCCTGCTTCACTGGCCCAGAGTTTCAAGTCCTGGGTGAGTGTGTGAGAGGTGGAGCTTAGGTCGTCTCACCGCCACCTGCCTGTCAGGTGGGATGGGACAGTAAGCAAAAGGTCTGCCCTGTCGGCGGGAAATTCAGTCGGAGTTTGTTGCGTTTTTCCCAAAGTCACATACAGGAGTGGGGGGCTGATTCCCCGGGAGGAAGTCTGGCTTTTCTTGCCGCCAAATTTGGTACAGATCTCCCACAGGGACCTACCAGAAGGGTTCTGTTATCCTGTGTCCATCGATTACGGACATGGTCGATGCTATGAATAGATCTGATCACCTGGTCCTGCTGGCCTGGCTGTGGACGCCAATCACTAACCGAGTCTGCCACTGCACCCCAGGGGTACCAGGCCAGGAGGCGAAGCGCGTCTCGTCGCACAGACGTGTATCTCTGGTGCACTGGGTCTCGGTCAGCTCTTTGATTATGCACGCGGCACTGACCCATTCCCCTGACCTGTCTATTCCCAGGTGTCCTGTCCTTGTCCTTGGGCTTGGCTGCCTGCTCCTCCCGGTCTATGGTTCCAGGCTCTCTCCGGCTAAGGAGCCCGGATCAGGGCTGCGTTTGTTCTCCCTTCTAAGTGGACCCGGCTGTGCTGTGTGGGCTCCTGCAGCCGTAATGGGCATCATCGTTCCTTTTCTTTCCTGCTCCCAGACGCAGGCAAAGGGGGGAAGAGAGAATAAAAACATCACCGTGCGTTTCTTTCGGGGACAGAGCTGGCTGACACATGCCATGTGAGCTCTCCAAACCCAATGCTCCCCTGTAAGACTCCGTAGGGCTCCCCGCTGCCGTCAGAATGCACTCAGATCACTGGGGAGGCGAGCACTTCCCCCAGCGCCGTGCCTCGGGCTGCTTGCCCGGCTACTTTGAGACTCCCGGCCCGCTGTGTGTCTCTCATCCTTGTCCCCAGCGCACAGCAGGCCCACCTCGCCTATTTGCAGGGCCCAGCACTTGAGAACAAAGGAAGGCCACGGGTTAGATTTCTAAATTCCCAAAAGGTATACATGGAGCTAACCCACTGTCATCTAAAATACATTCTACCCTCCTCTTTTCACCAAAATACCTCGAGAGCTCCCTGCAAAGCTAGGTTTAGAGTTAAAAATTTCCATCCCTTCCGAATCGCATGTCACAAAGTCACAGTGTCCCCGGTCCACTGCCTTCTCTCCCTTCCCCTTGGTTGGCCTTGCATGGCATGTGGTTGTAGGGACACCCCAGACCGCACAGCCAGGCATCACCTACGCTCCCTGCAGGTGGCCATTCTCTGGCAGCAAGCACAGGGGTAGCTCAGTCCTCAGAGGTCTTGCAAGGAGGCCTGGGGCCACGGGGACGAGGACTTCCAGGGTCTTGGTATCCAGAGAATGGTCTAGAATGGAAGAAGCGGGAAGGGGTTCTGGGTGGGCGCGAGGCCTTGGCCTACAGAACCCGTGGCCATGGGGAGAGGCACTAGGGCAGAGGTCCTGTTCTGGGCCCAGGGGGGGACTGTCACGCACTTTCTCCTCTGCCCAGGTTGCCCTTCCTCCTCCGTTTCCTAAATCAGTTCTCAGGTGTCATCTCGCATGCCACCTCCTTCCGCCAAGAACTCGCCTGACTTCTCTCAGCCTGGGTTCCACGTCCCTCCTGGCTGTATGTAGCACTTACTGCACGACTCTGAGTAAGTGACTTACTCTCTCAGCACCTCAGTTTACTTCCAAGACTGTCACGAAGACGACGGAGCCAACACACGTCCAGGTATGGAGCAGCGCCCGCTTCCCAAGACGTGGTGGCGGCGGTGGCAGCTACCACGACACACGCACACGCCACACGGCACCGACTCCTGCGGGGACGTTTCCCACTGTTTGTCATTATGCGTTTTCTCCCCTCCTCTCCCACAGATGCTCTGCTTCTTGCACGCAGGCAGTGGATCTGATCGAATTTTGTGTCCTGGGGCCAAACCCAGTATCGGCACCATCGCGGGTGCTGTCAGTGCAGATGGACATGAGCGGCCTCCAGGGCAGATGGAAGTGACCACCGGAAACGTTCTCGCTGCCGCCCGTGACCATCTGCAAGGACCAGACACTGGGAGTCTGAGCTCAGCTTCCAGCTCCTTCCGCCTCTGGGCTCTAGAAGGCTCGGCGGAGGTGGGAGCACTGACCCAGAGCCGTGTCACAGTGTGGCGTGGAGACGACACGTGCCAGTAGCCGTCCCACCGGGGATCAGGCAAAGATTTACCACCCCAAACACGGCGTTAGGGAGCACTGTCCAGGGGCCGGGGTCTGTCCGGCCTCCTGCCAAGGCCTTCGAGGCCACGGGTGTCTCGGCCTCGTGATCTGGGGCGTGTTGTCTTCCACGGGACCCGCAGACTCTGACCTGCACGGGGGAGAGAGCAGGAGGGGTGGTCGGGGACACGCCCGTCACGGCAGCTGCTTCGTCACGGCTCACAAGCCCTTCTGTTCCTCGTTCGCTCACTCGTTCGCTCACTCGTTCATTCACTCGTTCGCTCGCTCGTTCATTCACTCGTTCACTCACTCATTCATTCACTCGCTCACGTACTCAGGCTTATGCTGATCTGCGAGCGGACGTAGCGGGCGCTTTGCACAAAGCCCGAGCGACACGAAGTGAGCGAAACAGAAAATGCTGCTGAGTGAGCGCATGTTTTCCTCCTCTTACTGTCCCGTTCGCCCGTTTGCCGTTGCGTATCATGAAGGCAGAACGCCCCAGTGTTCGCGGCTCCGCAAATAGGGTTTTTATTGAACTTGTGTCTTATTTTTGGTCGCAGAAATATCCTGCCATGCGCAGATGAGAAGAGGAAAAGCCACCAAGTAACAGCTCTTTTCTTTCCACGTGACAATAGTTAGATTATTGCCATTCATTAAAATATCTTTGTGTCTTCATTTGACACTAAATAAAAAAAAATTTTAAAACCCAAAACTGATTAAAACAAAAATTGAGCACTAAAGACAATATGAAATTTTCTTTCTCGCATCGCATGAACATAATTTATGATCAGATAATTTTTATTACGACAAACACCTATCTGGTGCTCGTAACGTGTGGGCGCTCTGTACTTCGTGGGTATTAACTCATTTGGTTCTCACAACGATCCTACGAGGTATGGACGCTCGCTGTCCTTATTTCACAAATGAGGAAACCAAGGCACAGAGAATCCGGGATTTAGACGAAGGTTGTGGACTAAGAGGCGAGGCTGGAATCCGAACCCTGGCCATCTGTCCCAGCGTCCGGTCACTTCACAGCTAGGCTCTACGATGTCAAGAAATATTTAAAATTGTTTTTCAGCTAGAGACGCTCTTCGAGTTGGATTTTAAGAGAATGAAATGTCAACGGAATAATAGTAACCTAAACATTTTCAGTTTTATGCACATTCAGAATGTTTTTTTGGGGGGGCAGCTCGGTCTTGCTATAATGAAACAATGCACGATGTGACGTAAGGCCCATTATGACGTGGGCTTGTGTTTTTGCTAATGGAATTATACCTCAATATATGGAGCATCTAACATTTTGGCCTCTTTAGGACTTGGGACTGACCTCCCCAAAGAGGATTTTTCTGAATGAAATGGAATGGATTGAAGCTGAATGAAGTGCAGGGTGAGGTACGCTCTGGCCCCTGGAACTATGAGATCTTGTTTCCATGGCAACAGGTTAGGGCATTAGCTGTTGCAGAGCTGACATGCTGCAAAATTTCCATTCGGGCTTTGCCTACGTCATTTCCTGCTTTGGAGTCCTCACTTCCTGGATGTACTTCCTCTTGCATCTGGTCTTACCACAAGTTAATGATAATTGGTTGCCACTGGAGGAAAAGAAATGTTCAGCCTCCAGTGACTCCCTAGAACCTGGCGAAAGGAAAAAGTATCGTTCTCATTCATTCACTCGACCTTTCCAAAGGGGCCTCCTGCGGGTTTTAAGGGGCTCTTTGTTCTGTTACGGATTATGATTATTATCCTTGTGACTTGGCTTGAGGGTTGGTGGTTCAATGGAAACGTGTTAAAAAAGGATGATACATTTTTCTCGCTCCCTCATTTGTAACGTGTGTGTAGGTCTGTGCTGATGAATAAATTTTTTAAAAAGGGTGGAGAAGGCATCTGATGGAGGAATGGAAAGGAAGAGGAGGAGGAGCCCCCTCGATTGTGCAGGCTCAGAAGCTGAGCCATCTTTGTCATATTTCTCAAGGTCCTCGAAGTCCATTGCTGCTGTCCTTGAAGAAAACATGATGTGGTGATAATTAGGAAGAGAGGGTATATTCAATTGAAAATAGAAGCAGTATGGATATTACTTCCTGGGTCAATCTATCTGTTCAAGGAAATGATAATTATAACAGAAAACGTATTTCTAGATTTAGTATGGGCCAGGAACCATTCTAAGTGCTATACTTACATTTACTCGTGTAATTTCTGCACAAATGGAGGTCAGCGATGCTAGAACATTTACAACTGTTTTATAATTGAAGTATAGAGATGAAAAATCATTTTCCCAGAACTAGCACCGGGTGGAGGCCATTTCCAAACCCAGAAAGTCCTGCTAGCAGGCCAACGCAGTTAATCACCACTCTATGCAGACCCTTCATACCTTCTAGGGTGGTACTTAAACATTTCTGACTCTTTGATCCCTATTTTTATTTATTACCTTGACAGGGTCATTTGGCCCCTCAACTTCGTGTCAAAATACACAGCTTTTTTGTTTATTTATGTTTGTGTGTCCTTTCGTGTGTGTAAGGTAACGAAAATTGAAAATATTTTTGTAACAGAATTGGCAATGGCTTCAGAGAGGACAATGCAGAACTTGGGAGGTCACAAGAACGAGGTTTGGAAGCATGTAATTTTTTTTTAAGTTCTGCAATGATTAAAATTAATTTATTTTATTAAAAAAAATTATCGGGGTGACATTGATTAGTAAAAGTTACACAGGTCCCAGGCACATAATTTTTATATCCATGCTTTTGTTGGCATTGGGTTGAGAGCAAAAGCAACTGGAAACTACTCTTTAACATGATACTTTCATCTTTTCCCTCCAAAGTTTCGTATAATTTTCCTTAGCGCCTCTATTCCAAACCTGAGTGTTGATATTGAGATGCAGCTAAATATTTAGCGATCATACTTTGTTTGACATTTAGGTTCTTCCTAAGGCATACTATTGGGACAATAATCATTAGTATTCTGGTTTGTGTTTGGTTCAAAGCCCAGTGAAATACTGCTATTTATGTGCCAATTTGAAGTTTATATTTAAGTTCCAATTCCTGCTTAATTTTTGCTTAATTATTGGTGGATAAAGTCACATATATCTATTTGATATAATTTAACTCACAGTATAATCAAATCGGCAAAAAGTTCTACCAATGTAATCATAAAATATTATTATAAAGCATTATAATATTCTCATACTTTTCACAGTATCACCAAAGGTCATTTAGTAGCTTTCCACGTAACATATGACATTGAATTAAATTACTATCAGACTTTATAGTTTGGGGGTGAAAACAATTAGAATAAAATACTTGAATCATTTTTTTTAAAACTCTGTACTTGTAGAGATACTTAATAACTATATTCTGGGCAGTTTGTATTTTAGGGGCCAGGAATAATTTCGTTAGGATTTACATTACTGCAAACTATGAGTGTGGCTCCCTCTAGTGGTCTCATGCAGAACTGAGACCACCCGTGCAAGACCCTCCAGGGACAAAGCGCCTTGGAGTCCTGCGGTCTGGCCTGGATCCTCACCGTCTGTTTAGCCATGAATTTTGAAGATGATGGTCGGAAGAGATTTAAGGCCAGGCCTCCCCTCGATGTGAGGGAGGGCTTTCACCTCTAAGCTGCTTTTGCAGGTGTGACAGGGATGTTGGAGTTGTATGTTGAAACGAGTGCTCTCTATTTGTCAGGGTTTTTTGTCAGTGATATTATTGACATTTTGGGCCCCATGATTCTTTGCTGTGCCTCACCCTGCCCTTCACTATAAGATGTTTAGCAGCACCCCTGACTTTTTAACCTGCTAGAGGTAGTAGCGCCCTCCCTCCGCCCCCATCATCCTCAGCTGTGATGACCAAAGACATGTCCAGCATTGCCCGATGTCCTCGGGAGAAGCGGGTGTTTGTTTGTGTGTTTCCCCCAGTGGAAAACTATCCTAATGGTTGCTATTAAGGTACATCAGAGATAGTTTGCCAACCACAAGAAATATTTTATCAAATAGTACATGCCATGCCCCAGATCTGTATTAATTTAATCCTAATAAGAACTCACAAGTAAGTCCTGTGCTGCTACTATCCCCTTTAAAAGGTGAGAAAACGAAGACTTAGAGGTGTTGAGTAGCTTTCATGACATCACACCAGCAAGTGGTAGGAGCCAGCTCTAAAATCTAGGTGGTCTGGTTTTGGAATCTGCACTTGAAAACCACCTATTACAAGTGTCACTCTTCATTAAGCCCCCAGGTGGAATGAAAACAGAATGACTGGGTTACGAGTGACACTCATGCACAGATGCCAATTTATGGTCCTTTCTGAAGTGACAGGACAGAAGGCAATGCTAGTGTACTGACAGCCGGAGAGGACGATTCATTTGTCCCTGCATGTATTTATTTGAGTGTCCGGCACCTAAACAGACACAGACGTGCATGAGACAAAGCCCGTCCCCTCGGGAGCATCCTTGCATCACTGTAAGCCATAAGCAAGCCAATGCTGAGTTCCCTGAGTTTCATATAGTCACAGGCGATGGAGGAAGCAGAAGATATTCAAGGGGCTAGAGAGGGCCTGAGATGAGGCGGAGTGGAGTTTTCCATGGGGAGGGTGGTCAGGTGACATGGGGTCACCTGAGCAGACAATGAAGGAATGAGGGAGCCCCGTGGAGATGTGGTGGGGACGCGGGCTGGGCAGTCACAGCAACCAACGCAAAGGCCCCAAGGTGGGGATAAAAGGGGAGAGCGAGGCGTCCATGGAGCTGAGGGTGTGAGTGAGGGAGCGCAGAAGTAGGTGAGAGAGGTACGCCCCGGGCCTAGACGCTACCAGATCCAGGGGTCCTTGTGAGGACTGCTGGGCCTTTACTCGGAAGGCAGGGAATTTACCGGGAAGCGAAGTGCGTGGTCGGACGCCGTTTTTCAGAGGATTACGCCGGTCTTCCCTCTGGGAGAAGCAGATTACCGCTGTGGCTAAGACCGCTGAGTTCTGGACTCGAAGTGACCTCACTTCAAAGAAGCGTTCTCTGTAAACTCACTCCTTGTGGGCTGGGGGGCAGGCAATTGAACCTCCCTGAGCCTTTGTGTTCTTACCTGTAGAAAAGACGGGTAATTACCTAGTTCCTTGAATGTAAGTGCCATTAGGCTTAGGCCTGCTATGACTTTGCCTACCAGTAGGAAAACCCAACAAGACAAAACCAAACCAAATACTGCTGTTGGAGTCCATCACGTTGGGAAATGTCTTCCAACGACTTTGGGGATTTGCCTATTTGTCTCCTGCCTTCGTTTGCACTGTAACAGGCCAATCTCAGCCACGAGATGAAGCACCACTGGATCTGTTTGTTGGTAGCTCTGTGTCTTCAGGGCCCGCCAAGCATTTGGTTGTAGCTTTGTAAGACACTATGAAATCAGGGTCTTCCCTGCCTGTGATGAACATCTGCTTTACTAACTGCAAATGTGATCCACCTCCTTGCTCAGCTTTTACGCCTTCCTGCTTGTAAACTCATCTTTAAATACTGGGTCATGGTGTGAAAGAGTTTTAAATAGCAATTAAGGGCAACATATGCAGTGCCAATGATGTGCGTAAGTCATCTGAAGGGGTGGTAATGGGAGGTTACACATTCACAGACAATGACAGAATGACATCATGTCTGTCCTCTGCTTTATTATGGGGATCGGAAGGTGACATCAATCCTGCGCTGCAATGGTTTATGTGTGTGAGTGTGTGATGCAACTACATATGTGATGATACCTGTGTGCCACGGAGAAGATCCATGTGCATTATATGTGAGTGTGCACGAAATCCAAGTACCTACACAAACCTGTCTGCACTGGTGTTTGTTAGAATTGATGGACGAGGTGGCAGTGCCTGCTCTGTGCAGGAGGATTAGCACGGGGAGTTCCCAGCACGGCGTAAGCTCTCAGTCCCTGGCAGCTGTCACTCACATCGCTACGAAGACTTCATTTCAGCCTCCGTCTCCTTTGCTACGATTCTGCAAACTGATTTTCCTTCAAACTCAGACCTTTCACTGCCAAGTCCTCGGGTGGCTTTCTCTCTTCCCACACTTTCTACTCTCAGAAGGACACAGTGACACGTCTCTACCTCCTTAAACCTTCCTTTTCCCAAGTCATTAATCGATGGCTCACAGAAGAAACAGAATTGCCCCGGGTCTCCGGAGAGCCTGTCAACGGCATAATCGACTCTTCCTCGTGTCCTATCCCGAGTAGCTTTTAATTCAGGATAGATGTTTGCCTTGTGATACATATATCATTTTAAATCCTTTGGATGATCTGAGAGCTGAGGAACAACAGTATCACTTTGTCTTCGCTCTGCCCGGTGATGAGCCAGCTGCTCTCCTGCAATGCTGGTGGGTCCACCCTTCTCAGAAGATGCCCCGGGTAACCGGCGAGCTTGGCGTCCTCGCTTCTCGTTAGCGTCAGTGCCAGGGGAGCTCGCTTAGAGAAAGGCGGACGGTCGCAGCCCACCGTTATGTACCCGCTGCCTTTCTCACGTCTTCCTGGAACCATGTGCTTCTGGACCACCCGCCTCATCCAGTTCACACGAGAGTGAAGACGGATGGGGTGGGGAGGCAACAGATCTAGAGGACTGGGAGGAAGTTCATCTCGGGGCAGCTTGCCCTTTGCCCTCACCATTTGTGCACTTGGAGTGGCCCCAGCTCACCTGTGCTGGCACCTCAGGTGCGGCAACCCCGTGGGCAGTGCCTATCAGACCCAGGTGAGGAACGGCCCCTGAGATCTGCATGCTAAATAGCTTCTAGGATTTTCTAGGGGGTCTGCTCAGAAATGCAGGCTGTGTAGGTGCCAGAGAAGAGGAAGGGGTACGTTTGTGAGGGAGGGTGGGCAACTCCAAAGGCCTTTATTCTTTAGCTGACCTCACTTGATCCAGGACCCATGACTGGGTCCCCTTAAAAGTGTTGACGTGGGGGGTTCCCTGGTGGTGTAGTGACTAGGCTTTGGCGCTCTCAATGCCACAGCCTGGGTTTGATTCCCAGCCAGGAAGACGCCCCCCACCCTCAAAAATTGTTGATGCAATTTAAGGTAATCTACCTAACCTACACGCTCTCCATCCTTAAAAGTGCTCCAAGCAGTTGAATTCACTTGCACTGGTGCCTACTTTGGAATCTCTGAAGAGGTTAGTGGCCGGATATTTGCCCCCCAGGTCACTTCAAGTCTAATTAATTTTCCCTGACGTTCCACATCAGCCTGACATGTTGACCCAGGTTTTGACTGGCAGCTCCCAGCTGGCTGTCTCAGTTGATTGTTTTAGTTTACATGTTAGTATTTCTTTGTTTTGTTTTACCAACTGATATGAAAATTAACCCTGGGGTATTTTAACAGCCCGTTCCCATGTGGTATATCTAGCGTTCTGCTTTTCCTTGTGTGTGTGTGTGTGTGTGTGTGTGTGTGTGTGTGTGTGTGTATTTTTAAAAGATTTAATAACCCAAACACCTGTGGGCTTTAACAGGCTTTTCTCCTCGGCGTGCTTCAGATAAAGAACATGGTGGTGAAGAGAGGGAAATCCTTCTGTGTGATTTGTGCCTGTGCATTGATCTTATCCCGTAAGAGCCTGTCTTCAGTGAGAAATATTCAGTCTAGACAGGAAGGAGGATGCGGCAGATGTCAGGAAACAACAGGCAGAGCCGAGCTCCCTGTGGGTCTATGGGTTTAATCTCTAGACAGCCACACACTATGGGTCTTGGCATCTGCAAAGGATTAGGAAACCTGAAGGGGCTAAATAAATATGACTGATCACACCCAAACACGTGTCCATGTTAAGAGTCTGCTCTAAGCAAAACACATTCTCCCTCGAAGGAAAGAAGTTTGACTGTAAGGATTCGCATTGGTCATGGGGGTCTCGGTCTCTGAGAAATAAAGTTAGAATTTAATTGGAAGAGTCTTCAGCTTTATTTATGTATTTTTGGGATTCTAGCCTCATCACCTATCTGATGCTATAACCCTTGGCTACTGAAACATTTTCAATTTTATTTGAGAATATTCTAGAAAATATTCGATTGATAGAGACTTGGAGAGGATCGGGTTTCGTGGGGCCAACCTAAAACCAATTTACCAAAAATAATTTTGAGTACGTATTGTTTGTCCATTTTGTCCTAATTGTTGAGGATGAAAACATCATTAAAAAGTGTGCTAAACTGCAGTATTGGCCCCAATTTTTCACCCTGTCCTATGCATACGCTTTGCTGGTGACTAACGTTCATTGGACGAAAGGAGTAGGGAGCTATTGAGGGACCAACTGGTCCTGCTTTACTCTGGACTTCCCTGGTTCTAGAATGGACATTTTTGCATTCTGACAAGCCCCTTGGTCTCAAGCAACCTGGAATTACTGGTCACCTTGGACAGAGTGTATTTTCACATCCCTTTACTTTGGGCTTGGTCATGTGACTTGCTTGGCCAATAGAATGAAGGTGAAATAGCAGTATGTAGTTCTGGGCCTAAGGCATTCACACAGTTTGCTGTTTGTGCTGTCTGCGCTTCGCCAACACCAGGAGCACAAGGCATCCTGATGATGCCACTGGTCCAGGGAGGATCAGGGGTGTGTGCAATAATATCAAGACTCAATGTTGTTAGTCCTCTTTATTTGAACCCTTCTGCCAGGTGCATTGCAGTGGTATTGCTATTTCTCTGTGGATAGAACCCAACGATCGATGTAGAACATTTTTTCTTTACTTTTTTTATTTTGCCATTTGGATATGCTTTCTTGTGAAATGTCCATTCAGTCATTTCCCACAATTCTCTGTGAGGTAATTGGTCACTAGTAGTGTTCCCATTTTACACTGGGGAATCTGAGGCACAGAGAGGAGAAATAACTCGCCCAAGGTGCCGTAAGTAGGAGGTGGAGACAAGCTGGGATCCGAACCCAGGACATCCGACTTCACGGTCCATTTGTCCGAAGCCACCCAGAGAGTCAAACTGGAAATCCGAATGGGATTCCTGCAGCCCTTATGGCTCCCCGTGGCAGAGAAGGAGACTTATATTCCAGATGCCTGTGTGGGGGCTACCCTGCATGGGCAAATGACCACAAACTTCGTGGCCTAACATAGCAGACACTGGTCCTCTCACGGTTCTGGAAGTCAGAAGTTGAAAATGGGTTTAGGAGGCCAAAGCCAAGGTCCTTTCTGTGGAAGCTCTAAGGAGAACCCCTTCCCTTCTTTCTGTCCTTGCACCTTGCTGCCTTCCTTGGCCCGGGGCCCTTGGCGCCATCTTTAAGACCGGAGCCTGTACACCTCGCTCTGCGCCTTCTCCTCTGCAGCCAAATCCTTTCCTGCCCCCCCTCTTAGAAGGACATTTGTGGTTGCATTTAGGGCCCACCCTAAATGCAAACCAGGACACTCTTCCCATCTCAAGGTCCTTAACTCAATCACCTCCAGAAAGACACTTCTTCCAAATAGAGTAATATCCACAGGTTCCAGGAACAGGACACAGGCAGTCCTAGCTTTGGGGGCCACTATGGGCCTACCTCATCCCTCCCCCCACCATTTTGATTCAATGTGTGTATGTCACGCGTTTTCCCTGTGAAGGTTCCCACTTGGAATTAAAGTGGTTCGTGCCTGATTCACTTACGCTGAGCACCATCCAAACCATTCAGAAACGGTCCGCTCAGAAGTCTGTGTCTCTGTGGTTCCCTGAACCACTTAGCGTCCTTAGGGCCTGCCCAAGGCACAAAGAATGGGCAGCATTTACGTTTCACCTCAGACACAAATCCTTCAGATGATTCATGGGTGTTCTTACTGTGAAATCGCCTTTCTTGGAAGCTTCCTTCTCCTGAACCTGATAGGTTTTCAGATTTTCTATTAAAAAGAAAAATAAAATCCTTCCTGCGCCACTTCTGCAATGTGCAGGGAGAGGCCTGGTCGGGAGCGGCCGGCAGCTCACTCCCGCGGGGGGTTGGCTGGGCCGGACACCTGTCTGCTGGCCGTGACCGTGAGACTCTAACTTGTGCTGCCCGCACCCGGCTGCCAGGTGGCAGGCTCGGCTGCTCCTCGGGCCCAGGGTCTCCACGGCTGTGTCCAGAGGCCTGGGCTTCCCTCCCATCCTGCTTTTCGTCTCCCACGTGGCCCCCGTGTGTGAGGCTTTAACTGCAGGTCCCCAGGGGGCAGTTTCCTTCCGCAGACATGTGTCGTCGGTTTATGCAACACGTCTCTGCCCAGCGTCTGCTCGGTACCCGGCAGCTTGCTGATGGCCGGGGGCTCACGGACGCGTCAAGCTCGGGTTCTGCCCGCAGGGTATCAGGCTGTCCCGTCCAGAGCCGGTACCCTTGCCTGGTGGCCTTTCTGGGTGGACGTGGTGGAAGGCAAATTCACACGGACTTAAGCATTAGAGAGAATGGATTGGTTCACATAATGGCACACCGGGGCTAGGACCGCCCATTAGCGTTCAGAGGGGAGCTCGGTCCGCCCCAAGTGTGGGACCTGCGCAGCTGCCCGGGAAGCCGGCCCCAGGCCGAGTGCCCCGCCACGCACCGCCCCCGGGCACGCCGGCTGCCCTCGGAGCCCACCACGCAATCGCCAGGGCCAGCCCACTCTGGAGTCCTTCAGGAGTAACAAAGGCCCCAGCATAAGATTACAGTCACGGGGGTTAGTGCTGCCGGGCCGGGCCTGTGCCACCGGGGTCTTAATGGGGGCCTTGGCAGATGAACTTGACCTTTTTGGTGGCGTGGAAGACAATTTGAAGGGAGAGGGGATGGACCACCAACGCGGCAGGCTCTTCCACAGAACACTGGAAATCGCGTCTGGCAAAGACACGCACGTGACTGCGAACTCTGAGCTGGCACGAGGCACGTCAACGAGGGGGACAACGCCGTCCTGAGCGGGGCCAGCATAATGTGAACATCTGTCAACTCATCATTCCAAATGGGGCGACATACAGCCCCAGGGCTACTTGCTTATTGTTTCCAACCCAGTGGGTATCTTGAGCTGTGTGGCTTGCAGGACAGGTGGCTTTCGCCAAATCCGTGTTATCGGAAGTGGCTGCAGGCCTGGGTGCAGCCCCATTCCGTTACCTGATGGGGGGAGGCTGGGAGTTCACTCGTTACGCCCTCATGGGTCCTTGGGGCACGTGGAGACGCTCATGTGACTATATGAAGGGGAGTGCCTGTTGTGGGTGCCTCCCCAAAACATCTGCACCCCGATTTAGGCACCAATGCAGATGAGGAGCCGTGGAAAGACGTGCACAAACAGGTGTTTCAAACAGAAAGGCCACACGTCCAGGGCCATAGGACTGTTTATGGCAAATGTGGTAGGAAGTAGAATGAAGGATCTAACGTGGGTGCAACCAGCTTCCGCCCTGATTAAGGGTCTCTGTGCAACGAATGATGACTTCCTTAGTGTTCCTTAGTGTTCCTGGCATCTGGGGACAGAATGGAACCTCAGATGCTGTGAAGGGGACTCTGACACCGGAGGAAGTGGTCCCTTTGAACAAGGGTGCGGATACACTCAGTTACAGCAGTTTTAAAGTCTTCTAAGGTCGTGCCACTTCACTGCCTAGGCTGCAGCAGGATTTTAGCTGGAGGATGTGCGTCTTGTCCTTTTTTATCCGATCTGGGACTAAAGCAGTGATTTTAAGACAGCCTGGGAAAAACATCCGTTTCCTAAAGTCAGAAATAGGAACGGTCCCTAAAACCCGGCAGCTATACCCTGATGCTGGGGGTTACCTGTGCTGTGTGGTCCTGGGCTGGTCAGTGAGAAATAGCCCCACCTCCTCAAGGGCACCTCTGCCAGTGGCGGACATGCTCCAGTTGTCCTTTAAACCAGACGAGTGTTTACTCTGTTATGTAACTTCGGGTTTCCTTATCCAACATGCCTTTTCAACTTTATTTTTCTCCAATCAATCACATCCTGGGATCCAACGGATAAATTCAATAGTGCACGTCTTGTGCTTAACTATTCTACAGGGTCTTATATCACTGTGTATCAGAGTAGTGTATACTGTCATATAATGTAAGGAGAAAAGTCTGTACATAAATAATGCAGCCGACTATCCAAGGGTTGTATCGATTCAAACACCAAATAAACCTTAAACAGTGGGGGCCGGGGAGGGGGGAAAGAGTGCAGGCACACACACACGGAGGGACTTCTTACAAGAATGTCATCTCTGCAATGATAAAGGCTGGCTAGCCAGCTTCTCCAAGACGGCTGTTGGGACTTTTGGAGACCTCAGGACCTGCTGTCAGGTAGGGAAGCTGGGACCAGCGGACATTGAACGTGAGCTGAAACCTACATGGATGGACCGGAACCCATGTCCGTCTCTCACCACCTGCAGACCACGTCGCACTCCCGGGGGAGTCCCACAGAGGGAAGCTGGTGCCCTTTGTCATGGATAAACACACACGTGCGTCAGGAGCTGGTGATGCTAAGAGACTCTCAGGGGAGATGGAGCAGATGTAAACCTGGCTGCCGCCTCACAAAGGCCAAGGCAGGTCCATAGATGAGTGACAAAGTGCATGTGTGACAGCTCTGTCTGGTGCCCCTGCAGGAAAAACAACATGGCTGCCTACACTTTGACCTTCCGAGTCGCATGCACAATGTCTTCTGTGTTCCTCTCTAGCCGGAAATGTATAGCAAAGGGGATTCTGGGAGATGTAGTGCAGCTTAGCCAAGTTGACAGATCTCAAAGCCACTCCCTGCCCCACAATGAGGAATGGCTGGCTGGAGGTGTTCACACAAAGTCCTCAGAAATCTCTGAGGCCTGTGCTTCTCTCCTGTCTTTTTCTCAATGAGCCTCTTCCCTCACTTTATCTTCATCTGCCCAGTGGAGTGGGAGCTTCTCTTGATCAATGGTTCTATCAAGCCCTGGGCTGACCCTCCTTGTCTCTGACCCCTCCCCACAGAAACACAGCCCTCTCACTGGGCAGCCCTGGGTCACCTGTCTTCTCCTGAAGTCAGGGTATGGGGCGAGCCGCCTTCTAACTACTGTACTGTGTGGTCCCCCAAAGGAAGATCAAGGTATTGGTACTAAAAAAGCAAACGAAGCTCCAAAGTCAAAGTCTGCTATCAGGGGAAGGTGTTGCCGTAGGACATGACTGTGTCCGGTACGAAAGCCCCTGGGTGCACAGAGTACTAGGCCGCTATCTGGAAGCTCTCGGCTTCTGTCTCTATTGCCCATTCTGTTACTCTGCTATGTGACCTTGGGCAAATTGCACAACCTCTCTGGCGCTAAATGGGCTCATTTGCCAAGGGAAAACGTTAGCCTAGATTTATTTATCCTTCCAGAAGGCCATTACTGAATATTTAACCATATGCCATACCTGGTGATGGCCATGACCCTTAAAGAGCTTATCATCTATCCAATGAGGGAGCCAGACCAGTCAAGTTGCAGTATGTGTAATGCACGCAGCACAGGGAGAGGAAAGAGTGCCTGCCCAGGCAGAGATGTCCCCACTCACTCAGTTCAGTGTCAGCTTTGTCGGGATGCAGATTTTCGCTTTAGGCACCACACATACTTGTTTCCCTAGCAAGGGGCAGGAGGTGCTCGTAAGTATCCCGGACTGCTGCATGACCGGAGGCCTGTGGGACATGAGAATGAGCCACGTGCAAAGATGGGGCGGCCTCTGCGTTCCTCGTGCAGTGTGGCAGCAGGGTCCTTCCCTTCATCCAAGTCATGCTACTTCTCTAGTTTTGTTTTGTTTTTAAATTGCTCCTCCACCTTCTCTCTGCTGCTCACTGGATTATCCCAGAGGTAAGATGCCCTGAAAGAATGTCTCTTCGAAGGGAAACTGCATCAGTTCATGTACATCTTTATTTCTGTTTTCGTGTTGACTAGGAGGTATCAATCTAACAGAAATCGCACAGAAGACCAAGGTTGTTTCAAGGTATAAATCTTCCACTTAGGTTTTACACACCTGGGCAGAAACCGATTACTACGATTAGGATTATTACAAGGAAGGACAGCAAGGGCACCAAACAAGAGAGCTTAGGCCACTGGACCACCTCAGCACGTCACAGGGACTAGATTTAGTTTGGGCATGGAAGTAGACGATATGGTGAGACTGCCCAGGGTGAGACTGGGCAGAAATCTGAGAGGATTCGGAACAAGAACTACAGACTGAAAGGAAAGGGTCTTGATTTTATACAAATATATAATATAAATAGCATTAACTACACACATCACGTCAGGTACTCTTCTGACTACTTTCTATGTATTAAGTTATCTAATCCATATAGCAATCCTCTAATGCAGGGGGGTCCAACCTTGTGGCTTCCCTGGGCCACCCTGGAAGAACTGTCTTGGGCCACACATAAAACACACTCACAGTAGCTGATGAGCTAAAAAAAAGGTCTGTGCACAATTTTCATGATGTGTTAAGAAAGTTGACGAATTTGTGTTGGGCCGCATTCAAAGCCGTCCTGGGCCGCTTGCCGTCCTGGGCCGCAGGCTGGACCAGCTTGCTCTAGGGGACCACACGACATTAAACGTGGGACACAAATTTCTGGTCAGGAGCAGACTCTGATAAAACTGCCAATAGGCTGGAGAGGGCAAGTCCATGAGGGAGAAAAAGCAACATGTGAGAACCACATCCAAAGACGCAATAGCAGAGTCAGAGCAAAGGCAGCTCTAGTTTGCATCTCCAGTAACAGAATATCCAGGGTAAAGTGATTCCTGCTAAGGCAGAGGTTGGCCTTTAAAGTTGTGTCAACAGTGTCTTCCCTGTTTATGAAAGTAACCCATCCTTTTAGGAACATTAGAAAATTAGCAAGAGAGAATAACGAGGAGGCTGATTTAACTCAGATAACTTCCCATTACAAATCAGTAAACGAATGGTTCGTCGTAATTCCTCCTGGAAGCTTTCCCTATCAGTGGAACGTTCAGGCTTTATTTTTCTAAAGATAAGCTGATATATGATATATTTTGTTTTCAATGATGTTCAGAAAAATGCAAAAAGCCTTCTAGTTTCTAAAGTGCTCATATGCTAGTATGCCCCACTGCTAATATGCTAAGACTCCAATGCATGTATACACATATTACGCATGTGCACATGCGTACCTACCATGCGCGTGCCGACACAGATGTGAAGAATTATAACTATCTGGAAAATGCTTATGATGTAATGCAACGAGAAAAGCTCGGGATGCACAACCCCTCATCCGGCCTGATCGCAGTAAAATGCCTCACAAGCCTGCTGCCGATAGTTCATCATTCGGAGGGTAACTGATAACCTTTTCCAAAAGGATGGTGCCACTCCTAATAGATTCAGAAAATTCTAATACAAAATGCTGGAAGCTCGTCTACTTAGTCTTTTTCCTCCTTATCATAATCTTTTTCTAGCACTTTCCAACAACCAGAGTGTGCAATAGGATCCCACTGCCTCTGCAGAAGTTTTAGAGGTTGATCTAAAGGTCAATCAGAGTATTAGCATAAATATTGCAAAAGTAAAATGATAAAATGTAGAGTCAAGCCTGGCAGTTTCACTGCTGGGTGTCTACCCCCCAAATTTGAAAACGTCAGTCTGTGAAGACATATGTACCCCAATGTTCATTGCAGCACGATTCACGGTGGCCAAGACATGGAAACAACCAAAGTGCCCTTCGACAGATGACTGGATACAGAAGCTGTGGTGCATCACACAATGGAATATTACTCAGCTGTAAGGAAAGATGAAATATTGCCATTTGAGACAACATGGATGGACCTTGAGACCACTATACAAAGCGAAATAAGCCAGACAGAAAAAACCACGAACCATATGACTTCACTCATATATGGAACACAAACCTAAAAGCAACAAAGAATCAAAAACTCGTGGACACAGTCAGTAGTTTAGTGGTGACCTGAGGGTATGTGGGGAGTGGGTGGGAAAGAAGGGACAGGGTCTCAAATACATGGTGATGGGTAATAAACACACTGTAGAACTGTACACCGGAACCTACGTAGTATTTCCTAAGCAATGTCACCCCAATAAATTTAATGATAAAAAAAAAAAGAAAATGTAGAGTCATGAACTTTCTTCATACAGTTAGAGCTTCAAAGTTAAAACACCTTCTTGTTTCTTCTACAATACCTGGCACAAGGGTGGACACATTTCTCTTGGCTATTGTATCTTAGAATCATAATTCAATACGGTAGACTCTTGATTAACTGGAACTCAAGCAACCAGCACTCTTAAGCAACTGGCAAAAAAAAAAAAAAAAAAAAGAAATCAAAATTAAAATAAAATCTCAGCATGTCATGCAGCTGCACAGCTTGTAAAACCTGACTTTGGGTGAGAGGCGTCGGGCCTCAGAGCAAGCTGATATTCGTTCATTCTTCTAGAAAGCTGCAGGCAGGTCTGCCAGGACGGTATCACCTACTGATGCAGACCCCAAACCGTCCATGTCCACTTGTCCTGGTCCTGTCCCGGCTGCATCATCAGGTCCTGATGACCCTGGTGTGTGTCTACCCAGGAAACTCCGTACCCCTCCTGGAACAGTTGTGTGTGTGTGTGTGTGTGTGTGTGTGTGTTTCTTAGTTATCTGAAGTTAAAAAAATTATGTTAGTGGAGTTCAAGTTGAAAAGTTTATTATCTGACATTTCACTAAAATTGCACACTGCATTAACAAAGCTGTTTTTATAATAAAAACATGTTAAGTTAAATTTGTCTTTGTCTTGCTTTCAATCGCTATATTTAATATTGATATCAAGGCAACACAGAGTTTATGGTAAGATATGATATGATATGGGGTACAGTATTATTTAGACCTCTTTTTAATAGTAGCTCTCAAGCAAACCAGAAACGACATTTATCCAGCATCTGCCCATCCCCATGGGTGCCGGGTAACTGAGAGTCTAGTGTATCTCCTTAGTCATGAATCTGTGATTCCTCAAAATCAGTACTTGCTCAAAGTGGCTGAATAAAGAAATCTGGTAGAAGCTTTAAAAGTGAATCCGATTCCTGGGCCCTAAATCTGTAAGTCTAGAGTGGGGCCCCAAAATCTGTATTTTCCAGTTTCCCAAGTGCTTGCGGTGAGTCCCCAGGATTGGAACCACGACCTGAGAAGCTCTAGTGTAACCCAGGTATTTCCCGGCAGCCAGAAGGAAAGGGAGCAAAGTGGGCCGTGACTTAGTGTGTGAAACACAGACTCCGCTCAGAAGATAGTTAAGAAATCTCGTTCAAGATAGTATTTCCCTGGAGCGTTTCCGCTGTCATTCTGAATCCGTGGCAGCGATGTGATGAACTGTGCAGGTCACTTCCAACTGTCCAACTGCATAAAACTTTGCCCAGTTTTGCAAATGGTACAGTGCTCTTTAGAAAAGATTTTCCCTCCAGAAAAGAGTGTGCATTTGCTTCTCCCCATTACGCTAACCGACGGTGACACATTCACACCCTCGAGCACACTTACTACTCGATGACAAAGGAGACATTTCGCTGATTGTACACAGATAAAGACCCTGGGGGTTTTACTGTGGCTTTCATTTCTCAAAAAAATCTATATTACACATAAAACTAATATTCTTTCCTTCATCTGGTAGACAATTTGCTTTGTAAATAAACAATTTTCTCAGTTTTACACAAAAAAATGACTTGTTTTGCTTGTTTTGAACAAATGCCTTATCCTATGATCTTAAGTTCCTCTTTCAATTGCTTCATATTAATCTTTTAATAAAAATTATTTTTAACCTAAGATTTAATGTAGGTTACAATACACAAGACATTCTGTCCCAAACTGTCAGCCTTCATAAAATCCTACCTAGAGGAATTACTATAGTGGAAAGTTGATATTTTTGTCTGGATACGACTACTGTGTTTTTCAAAGAGCACACTTTTCTTTTGTAATTATAATCATAAAACTATTTCTGTAACCAATCTCCCAACACACACTCACACATGCGTGCACGCACGTACACACACACTCACACACGCGTGCACGCACATACACACACACTCACACATGCGTGCACGCACGTACACACACTCACACACTCACACACACGTGCACACACGTACACACACACACTCACATACACACACACACACGTTGCTGGAAATAATTCCCCCTCTCTGGTTCCCTTATACCTTGCAATAGGCCTTTCTTGGTAGCAATGCACATACGGTGCTTCTTTGTCCCACCAGACCTCTATTCAGATGCTTTCTGTCCCCTCCACATGCAGAAAAGCACCCCATCCCCAAATCTACTGAAATCTTGTCCAATGAACCAAATTCTACCACTAACTCACAGCGACACAGAAACTGTGGTTGAGTTGGATGAGTACGCATGTATGTCTGGAGCAGGAAGAAGGGATAAACATGTATTTTCTCTTCAGAGGGTGAAAACTACTGAATCTATTACTAACTTAAGAGGTGTGGGCAAGTAGCAGCGTCCTGAGCTCTGAGCCCACCACCTGACAGAGCTGGGGAAGCCTCCCTCCCCTGCCCCTCTCCTGGCAGATCCGTGGTGTTTGCATTTGCTGGGGCTCCTGGTAGCATGCCGGGCTCTCCAGGACTTGGTTCCACCCTGCCATCTCGTGGTCCCTCCGGGTACTGCAATCTGTAGGCTCTCCCGCCGCTAATTTTGGACGAGACTAGGCATAGCTGATGTCACTCCCGCTGTGTCCCTGCAATTCATAATGAAGAGATTCCAGCTTCCATGATGGGCATAGGGGTAGAATGAGTAACTGGTGTGTGTGGGGGATGAAACCAACTCTTCGAACTTCAGAGAACTGAAATCACAAAGGCGTTTCCTTCAATGATTCACCAATGCCTGTTTTCTGCAAGACCACCAACTACTCATTATTCCCAATAAATTTATCAAAAGTATGCGAGATAATGAGTGAAAGTCCAGAAGTTTTCTTGATGAGCTACATGTACCCTCCTGGAAACTCTTTGAAGACAGGGGCTGTCTTTTTTTTTTTTTAATTGTTGCACCCAGTTACTAACATAGACTGGCCACAAGATGTTTGTTGGATGAATAAATAAATTGGTTTCCCCCACCAGTCCGAGCTGTCCGTTACTGTCTATGTGACTAGATGGGGACTGTTTCCAACTTAGTCGAGTTTAAGTGAATTCAAGTTTCTAAATGAAAAGTGTGGTGTGTGTTTTAATAACAATACAATAATCAAAACAATTCAGGAAATATAAAGTAAAAAGAAAATCTACCTTTCCTAGACTGTTAACATAACCATTGTTAATAATTAGTATTTACCTTTACAGACGTTTTTCAATATGTCTACGTATTTAATATATAAATATACATAAATATATATATATGCATACGCACACATATATAGTTTTAAAAAACATAAATGAGATCTTATTTTTTGTTATACTTCTCTTACTCTTTTCCTCCTGTATGTAATGTGTGTGGGGGGCTACTCATGTCCATATTTAGAAATCTGTAGCATTCTCTTTAGCAGCTACATGCATTCTGTAATATGAATGTCTCATAATGTTAAAATCATTTCCTTTTCAGTGGAAATTGTCATCCTTACAAACAATGCTGTCCTGCACAATCCTTGACCATGAATCTTTGTGCATGTGCACACCCTCCTATAGGTCAGAGTCCATAAACGGGGTTGTGGAGTCAAACATATGAGTATATGTGTATTTTGAACTTCTGAAAAGTATTTCTAAATTTATTAGGAATATAAAAGTCTTATCTCATGAATCAGCTTATAAGAAATACTGAAATTGTACGTCTTTATATTTCTGAGGGGGGTTTGACATGGTTTCAAATTACAAGGCTGACTGAATTCTCTGCATTCCAATCCATTATTTGAACATCTCACAGATACTGTTTGCATGTGCTGGCCTGAAAAACTGACCACGAGAAGCACAGCTGGGCTTGGTTTTCTCTTTCTTTTTTCCTCTGTTGAGAATTCTAAGCAGGAAGGGGGGCCCAGAGCCCTTTGTCTAAGCTCTTTGAGCATTCCCTCTATTGATTCTACTGCTTCAGAGGAAGTCTGGCAGTGTTCATATTTGATACATGCCTAGCTTCATAGCATTCAATGAAAAAAGGGTTTTGTGAGTAGAGATGAATATATATTCATTATAGAAAATACAGAAAATGAAGAGAAGTGGAAGAACATTAATATCAGCTATAGTTTTGTGACCCCGAGATAACCAACAATAACATATGGGCATATATTTTCCCAGTTACGTACAGTTTTTAAAACAAAATTGGGGCTATAATGCTGTTTTGTGAACTTGTAAAAATACATTGTGAACTCTCTGCTGTGTCAATATAGTATCACTTCAATGTTTAATTTAGACAAAACATAAGCATTTAAGACTTTCAACTGATTGAGAATTTACATATAGATCTGGGTGCTTCAAAATCTCTGCCTTTCATATACCAGTAATATTGCTGGACTGCACTTAAATAAGTATGACCTGAGGCAGAGAAAGCCCATCTGTATGTTTAAATTTTATCTGTCACTAATTAGAATAGTTAAATTTTAGTGGTTATCTACTATACACTAAATGCTTTGCAAAGCACTTGACGAGTATATTATTTCTAAGTGTTACGTCTACCTTCGGAAGTAGGCATTGTCAGTTTTTGCAGAAGAGGGAACTGAGATTCAGAGAGGATAACGATTTGCTCATGGGTACACGGCCAGCGAATTACGGGCTTTGAATTAGACTCCAGGTCTCTCTGCTTGCAAAACGGCTGCTTTTCTACCCATCTTTGCTGTTCTGACCTCACATGGAATTTTTATGTGTGACTTCCGTACTCAAAGTCACTGCTTTATGTTCATTTCAGGTTTAGGTTGGAAGCCATTTCTCTTAGAAATGAAGAAACGTCCGTTTTTCTAACCACAGAACAGCTGAAGGCACGTGTGCACTGTTTTCATTAACGGAAACTGAACCCTTCGCGCGGGATGGGCACAGCAGCTCTGTGACAACTGGAACTAGATCGCCACCTGCTGGCCACAGAGCTCCAGGCACTTTGTGCGGGAAACCGGCTGCAAGGATTGGCATCACTACCAGCCAAGGAAGTATTCTTAGCCCCGACCCTGGACCAAATGAGAAGAAAAGTGAGGAGCTAACAGCATTAGCTCTGATTTAAAAAAGTAAAGTATTGAGATGAAAGTCACATAATGTAAAATTAACCATTTCAAAGTGAATAATTCAGGGGGCATTTTGTACATTCCCAGCGTCTTGCAGCCATTACTTCTATGTAGTTCCAAAACATGTCTGTCACTCCTGGGTACAACCCAGTACTCATTAAGCAGTTGTCCCCATTACCCTCTCCCCCACAATCCTGGAAGCCACCAACTTGTGCTGTCTCCACGGAGTTATCTATTCTGAATATGTCACATACATGGAATCACAGAGGGTGTGATGGAACCACCGTAGCCAAAATATCCCTCCATCATGATTGTTAATGGTCACCCAGGGGTGTGGGACGAGCCCGGTCCTAATCTCTGCCCTTCCTATCACACTCGAGGTGCTTTCTGTGTGTCCGTAGTTGTAGGGCTTCAGTTGTTAGACTTCAGGCGATTCTCAGTGATGGCCGTTCTGTAGTTCAGTTGTAATTTTGATGTGGTTATGAGAGGAGCAAGCACAGTGTTTACCTACTCTACCTTGACCAGAAGATCTAGTGTGGGCTATTACAGACGGAGTAGTCAGGGCAGACCTCTATGAGGAAATGAAATTTGAGATCTAAAGGGTAAACTCAGGAGCCATGCGAAAATAATCATTTCCAATCAATACTCAGCTTTGTGAACTCTAACCCCTTGCAATGAAGGTCATCGTGTGAGAAATGTCTCTTTGACAACCGGGATTGGCAGGCCACGCCCCAGTTCAGTACCAGCCAACATGCCAGTGTCATCAAAATGAGGCCACTTACCAAGGTGGAGGCTATGACAAGAAACAAATGTTCTAAAGTGCTATTTCAAGTGCTAAACTCTCAAAACTGGTAATTGCACTAGTCATTGAGGCTTTTGAAGGTACATACTGAAGCATGACAAAAAATTAAGTCCCATTTAAGGGGTACAGTTGCAACCCAATTATTATGGAATTATCTTCAGACTAACAATTTTGTGTGTGTGTGTATGTGTGTGTGTGTATTAATGAACAAATTCAGCCAGCCAACCATGTATCTACTGATTCAATTCATTCTTTTTCTTCCAAAATAACTACCTATTTGGCTAAAGTTAATTGGCTTATTTCTACACATCTGTATACGTAATGCCCTCAATACCATTCTTACAGACCCTTCCTTAGTTTCCTCTGTGCCGGCCCTGTTCCATGTCCACGTGGATGCGCACGAAGACACAAACACACACGTCTTAAAAAGAAGAGTACTTGATGTAAATTTCATGCTGGCATTAATATAACTTCAATGTATCAATGGGGTACTTTCTCAGATGGACCATATTGGTGTTTATGTAAATGCAGGGCTACTGGGTATTTGCATTTAAGGCCTCTGTTCTTGAAGGAGAGAATTTGTGGTGGTGGGGGTGACCAGAAGTTTGGGAAAAGCCTACACGACGGGCAGTTTTTCTAAGTAGCTGCATGCATGGCTGTCTTCATGGAGGATGTTCTGCAATATTCTTTTTCTCTTGCTCCCTTTCAGTTTGCAATCCTGAATTTTGCCATTAAAATATAAATTTGAGCTATATTTTTATAGCATAAATTTCAAGGCTTTCCACTTACATGTATCTAATAAAGCATGAAACTACTTACACAAGTCTGATCATGTTACTCTCCCAATTAACAAAACAAATGAACAAACAAAAATGGAAACAAACTCACGGATACAGAGAATATTTTGTTGGTTGCCAGATGAGAGCGGTTTTGGTGGGATGGGCAAAAAGGAGGAAGGAATTAAGATGCGCAAATTGCCAGTTATGAAAACAGTCACGGTGACATAAAGCACAATAAGGGAATATAGTCAATGATATTGTAATAACCGTCGATGGGTACTAGACTTATTGGGGTGATCACTTTGTAAGCTATATAAATATCTAATCACTATGTTGTACACTTGAAACTAATAAAATATTGTATTTCAACTGTACAATAATTCAAACATTAAAAAGAAATATTTTCCAATGGTCTTCTATTGCCTTTGAGGCAAATTCCAAGCTGATCAGATGGCATAGGAAGTCCCCTGTAGTCTGGTCTCTGCTTATATGTCATCTGCCTCATCTCGTGAGTCCACTCTATTCATGCCTGGAAAAACAGTTACATTACCTTGTGTCAGGTACTGTGCAGATGCTTCCCGTGAATTTTCTCAATCTTCACTGTGGCTTCCTTAATCACCATGCTATTTCATACCTCTGTGTATTTGACCATGGTGTTTCTTCCACCTGGAATCCCTTTCCCGCTTTACCCAGCAAATTCTCATTCTTCAAATCTCAGCTGAAGAATCTCCTCCTCTAGCAAGCCCTCCTTATTTCCCCAGAAAGAGCTAATCACTTCCTCAGTTCTGCTCTGATTTTAATTCTCACACAGCACCTGTCATTACATCTAATATTATTCCATTGTCATGTCTATCCCCTCCACCAGGCTGTGACCTGATTATGGGTGGTGACCAGAGCTTGAATCATTTTATGATCAGGCCTAGGCTCATTAGATGATTGTTGGGTAGAATTAAATCATACTCACTTAAAGGTCACAATTTTATATTTATCAGCATTTATCAGTTAATATCAGTAGTGGTCCCCCTAAAATATGCCTATGTCCTAATCCCTGGGATCTCTGAATATTCCCTTTTGAGGCAAGCGCTAATGTTAGTTTGCATGAATCTTCAGTGAAAGAGCTTATCTTGGGTTGTTTGGGAAGGCCCCCCCAAACGATCACATATATCCTGAGAAGTAGAGGGAGACCCAGAGAAGAGGAGGCCATGTGATGACCATGGGGGCAGAGAGTGCAGTGCTGCTCCCACGGCCAAGGGCACCTGCATTCCTCAGAAGCTGGGACAGGCAAGGGACGTGCTTTCCCCTAGGACCTCAGAAGGGAGTGAGGCCTTGCTAACGCCTTCAGTTTGAACTTCCGGCCTCTGCAAGGGTGAGCGCATACATGTCTGTTGTTAGGTTTGTGATGATTGGTTACAGCAGCACTCATAATCTATTATGACACCTTGTGGTAGACTTTCTCAAAATACGCTCCTGTGAAATTGAAGATCTATAGATTTAATATTAATAGTATAGGGAACACGGTGAAAAGTTATACAAGTCGTTTCCTGAAAGTTTTATTTTTTACTTTTTTGGAGATCTTTTAGTGGGTTAAGGTATTACTGTGAATCTCAAAGAAACAGATACAGATGATATAGATGTAGAGAAAGATATACAGGGTCTGGCAGAAGTAATGCCTGGACTGGAGTTGATTTTATTACAATCAAGCTTATGGTTACATAAATAAAACCCTTTTTTATGAGTTGGTAATCTCTGTACCAAAACTTTTAATACAAAATCATAAGCACGCATGGTTATGATTTTGTATTAAAATCATAACTCAAGTCCGGGCGTTACTTCTGTCAGACCCTGTACATATAGATATACACGTAGATAATGATATAGATGATAGAGATAGAAATATATAGATATAGATATATGAGGGCTGACTGGAAAAAACCCAGCCACAGATGCCTCTATTTTTCATATTACATGGCTGGTCACTTCACAGACAGCCCTCATAGATGACGTAAATATAGATCTAGATGATATATGTCCACGTATTTTATCAGAGGCGCCTCTTCCCCCATAGACTGCATAGTGACATCTTTCTGTAGAACGGAGTTTTGGGTCTCCAAGACTTCAGGTTCTTCTGCAGAGGAGCCCAGGGACGGCATTTGGCGAAGGTCTAAAGGGCACTGTTGTGCAGTAGTGCCCAGGAAACCGCCATGGGCGGAATGAAATGCTTCGGCACATAGCTGGTGTCGGCTTGGCACAGCTCGTCTTGGGTTTAGCTTTCCAAAACCTTCCTCGGGCTTTGTTTGCCTCTTGGCCGCAGACCCCATTGCCGTCTGCAGGCAAGCCGGGGCCGGGCCTGAGGGAAACAGCTGAGGAATGCAGGTGCTTGGTCTCCTGGTGGAGAGAAGGGGACCGCCAGCCTCCCCTGTGATTTGCAACAGTAACGGCTTCTCTGGCTGCCTGGCCTCCTGCCTCTGCTGCTGTGGTTCCTGCTTCGGCCTCTTGGCATGTGCTTTCCCAGGGTCAGTCGGAGCCCAGGGTCTCAGGACGCAGCTTGGGCTGGTTGTGTCAGAAAGTCATAACCGCATCTGTCTAGGCAAAACTGTCATGCTTCATGCCTGAGGTGGGGGGCCGGGGTGCGGATCAGGAAGCCAAAGGGGTGGGCATCAGACAGAGTAAACTTAAACTTGGCTGTTAAATTCGGGGGCTGCAGGCAGGGTGAGAAGGCGGGCTGATCTGCGGCATCTGGGCTCAGTTAGAGTGGGGCTCAGTAAGTTTTGCAAACTTTAGAGGATATACGGGGAGCACATTATATGACTCAACCTCCAGGAAATCTGTAGGGGTGAAGGGATAACTCCTGTTAGTAATGAGGCAACTGGAGCAGAATAAAGCTGATGGTAGAGCAGGAAAACCTAGAAAATGCTAATAATGTCACCCATATTTCTGCCATAACTCAAGGAGAAGGATTCCTCATTATCTGGTGGCTCAAGGGTTACATCTCTTTTCTAAAACTCAAATTATGTGGTTTCAAACCCTCTTAAACATTTTGAGGTGGCCTGCCTTACGCAGAGTCCGTTATTTCTGTGTGCCTCCAAGGGGCGCCTCTCGGGTGCCCCCCAGGAAGGGCGGCGACCCTCCTGTCACTCGCCTTTTTCGTTCTCACCTGGCCCGCACCGGTCCACATCCTCTGCCCCCGAAGCTGCATGGAGACGGCTTCTGAAAACCTGCTATTATCAGTTATTGTTAGTAATACATCTCGATGTGTCAAGGCTTTTCTGTCTGGAAGAAGTTTCCATGCGCATCGGCACATGCAACGGGCGGTGCAGGTGGGCTCGGGAAGGCGGGGCAGAGGCGGGAGGTACTAGGTGTACGTGCTAACTCGGGCCCTCGGCCACCCCTGCGTGACGGCTGCAATAATGTATCGCAGTCATGTCGTGCGCGCTAATGAGATCCCTAGCCAAGGAGAAAACTGGGATACCTTCCTTTCTTTCTCCTTCCCTTCCCTCCCCTTCCTGCCGCCTGCCTGCCCTTCTTTCTTCCTTTTCTCCCTCCCTTCCTCCTGCTCGCTCTCCCTCCCCCCTTCTTTTCATTGCTCCTTTACACAATAAATATTTATTGAGTACTGACCACGTGTAAGTGCAGGGACAACAGTGGTTAACAAAATAGACACAGCCTAGTCTGTCACGGGGCTCAGAGTCTGGAGTAGTAAAAAAGACCATTTGTAAATGAATCATCATAAGAAATTCTGTAAGTACAATTTTGTTAAGTATTCTGAAGGACAAAGTCATGACAGTGTTCGGTTGGGGTTTTTTCCACTTCATTGTGGTAATAACGCAGCATGTCGTCTCCCCTTCTAGTGAGTGTTGGGGTGCTGGGGAGCAGAGGCAGTGTGGTGCAGCAGACTTCCAGAAGTCGGTCATTGCTATAACTTAGGCTCACTGACCAGCAACCCCGCGATTTGCTCTCCCCCAACCCCTGGCCATCTGCATTGCACACTCGTTATTAGGAGTCTGCCCCCCGTTACACACCTCAGGTGACCACAAGCACACGGCAGTGGCCCTATGACTAGCTTATTTCACTGCACGGAACGTTCCTCAGGTTAATTCACGTTGTCACAAACGGCAGGTTCTCCTCTTTTTTTTCAGGATTGAATAATATTTCATTGTAGGCATACACCACATTTTCTTTATTCACCCAACTGGTGATGATGTTCAGGCTTTCTCCGTGTCTCAGGTACTGTGAATCCTTCCGCAACGACACGAGAGTGCAAACCCTGTCTCCTCAAGATGCTGGTGTCAGTCCTTTTGTATCTGTTCCCAGAAGTGGGGTGACTGAACCATGCAGGAAATGCCCTACTGATCTGCATTGGGGTTGCATCATTTTACATTGTCACCAGCGGTGTTCTTTGTTTCTTCACATCCTCACCAACACTTATCTTTTATTTTTTGACAACAGCCACCCTAAAAGCTGTGAGGATTTGCATTTTCCTCATGATTAATGATTTGAACATCGTTTCATGTATCTACTGGCCATTTCTACGTCTTCTTTGGAGAAATGTCCGAGGCCTTGGCCATTTTTGATAGTCCTGTTAAGACTGCATAACCAGAGGGAAAGACCTCATCTGGAAGTGTACGTAACGTTTCCAGACTGAGAAAAGAAATGCAAGACATTCAGTGACGTGTGAATTTTACATAGACAACGAATTCTTTAGTATCACTGTGCCTCATACACTATTGGAATACACCAAAAGCTTATTTGTTGTTTATCTGAAATTCAAATTTAACTGGGTTTCTATATTGTATGTGGCAAGACTATGTGTGGGATGGAGAACAGCTAAGTTAAGGAAGTAATATCTGAACTTGAACCTAAAGGGTAATTGGTGTTGGCCAGGTTCAGACCAGTGGGGAAGAAAACACGGGGCATGAGCCAGCCAGAGAGACAGAGGAATCGCATGTGCACGAGAGGGGAAAGAATCAGGTGATTTTAGTCAACAGAAGGAACAAGGGGGAAATAGTATTTGATGACACTAGAAAGAGAGAAGCCAGAAAGAGGAGGGATAGGTTAAGGGTGCTGGATGTGAAACACTGGGGCTAGACGGTAGGAACGTGGGCTCTGGTCCTGGGGCTGCAAGGAGGTGTCTGCTGGCCTCAAACAAGTCAGTTCACCTCTCTGCATCCCAGTGTACTCGTGGGCCACGCAGATGTTAAAATGCTGAGAGTGGGACACAGATCTTGAAGGGTCCACCCAGAAAAGAAACTCAAGATGATCTCATACAAAACTCTCAACATACAGATGAAACTGAGGCCTGGGCAAGGCATGGGCCAAAAACACAAATACAAGTACAAAGAGCTTTGAATTTGGGCGGTCTTAGAGTCAAAGCCTGGGTCTGTCACTTATGTGCTCTGGGGTCTTGGGGACATGAGTCAGCCTCCCTCTGAGCCTCCGCAGTCCTCACCTGCAGCACGAGTCCAATGACATCGTCCTTCCTAAGCTGGCACTAAGATCCACGACAGAAAATAGGATGCTTGTCACAAAGTCGTGCATGTTAGCAGTTACTCATCCAATCGTTTTGCTCTTATAGTTGGGCTGTCTCCTCATAATTTTAAAGAATTCTGAAACCCTTTGTTGGGAGTCTAGAAGGTAAAGGAGAAAAGAAGCCAAATGTCGCCCTAGGGACGGATTACTTAAGTACATCACAGCTTTTGCCTGTGGCCATTCCTGTTCTTGGAAATCGTTGATGTGTCAGTTCTTGAGGTTCAGGGAGTATGTGGATTCAAACAGCAGATGCCCTGACTCAGCCTAGGAAGTGTGGCAAGTTCAAGGGACATAGTGGAAGAGAGGCCGGGAGCCTTCAAGGTGTCCTCATTCTCAGGGTAACATTTAATGACGCGATTCAAACACGGTCAATTAATTAGGCAAACTTTAATGCACAGCCCTTAGGCAGGTATTACGCAGCTTAGCATCTACCTAAGGAGGACAGATGGACCAATGAACTGAATAGAGACGTGGTCATGGACTGGCCAGGGGAGTGCCCTGGAGACATTTCACACCAGGTTAGGGAGAAGACATGGCTCTGCAGAAACCCTGGAGCACCCCTCAGAGCACCGGGCGGAGGCTGTCCCTGCTTTTCCCCACGGGCACTAGCACGCGCCCTCGCTCCTGCCCAAGGTGCACAGCCGTTAGGGCTTAGAGCTGGGGTGCCATCTAATTTCTCAGTTCCCTCAGACAGACTGAAAGCAAATGGTAGGCGCTCTCGGTGCCAGCTTCGCGTCGGATAAGCGCCGGTTGACCTGAATTGTGTACTTAATGGCCCGGTGCCAGAAAGACGGCAAAACATTTAGCAGACTCTTGTGTGCTGACAAAGCAGTGGACGCGCATGCTCCCTGAGCTGTGAGCGTGCTCCGTGGAGATGGATGTGCGTGAGCGCCCCCAGAGCTGCGCCTGGTCCCCGCTTTCGCAAAGCGTCTGGCCATATTAGGAGAGAAGTCGGTGGCTGCGAACAGACAAGCTAATCCCTTAACGAAGGTCACGTCTGTGACTCTATTTCTCAAAGGCTGAGCAGCAGGCCCCAGAAGGAGCAGATGATAAGCGTTTGTAATTCGGGGTCCTAGGAAATGTTTAGCTTTAAACGACCGTGCTCTCCCGCCTCCAGAGCAGTCTGTGGTTTTTTTGTGCTTCTCTTTGGGAAGAAACAAGTGAACTTAAGAAGAGAAGCTGGCATAAAGGATTAAGTTTAAGGTCAGCCTCCCACACCTTCTACAATTATGGTTTGGGCATAACGGTTTTTCCAAAGCGTGTCCCTGAGGCCCGGCCCTCAGAACCCCCAGAGAAAGGTTCAATTGTGTTCAGAAAGGCTGCTCTTCCTCACAGGAAAGGGTGTAGCGTGCTTCAGAGCTCCTGCCAACTCGGAAGGTGGAGAAGAAAGTATCAGAGGCTCCTGGTTAGAATATTCACTGGTCGTCTATCCCACCCGTGGTCACAGACTCGGAGGGCTAGGTGCTCTGGGCAACTGAGGAAACCCTGCCTTCTAGAAGGTTTCAGTCTATGGGAAAAGAAAGGCCCAATGGTGACTTAAAAAAAAGTGTATATATATGTACATGTGTATGTATATGTATGTGTGTGTGTGTGTGTAAACTCAAACGTTCAAATAGTGTGATGGTGTGCACCTCTTACACATAAAGCTTTTATTTTTTTCTAATTTAACCACTCAGTTTGTTTGTGTTAAGTCTTCCTTTGTGGGGCTACCTTTTGTTTTGTTCTGTTTTTTTAAATCTATGTTAGCAATTTCTGTGAAAATGTGTGAGACCTACAGAGATGTGCTAGCCAGCTTAAGAGGTAAAGTATACTCAGACCTGCTTTCTGTATCAGTGTTTTTGTGAAGGTAAAAGTTTAGAGCAGGCACATCCAACCTGAGGCCCAGGACGGCTTTGAACCCGGCTCAACACAAATTCTGATAACATCATGAGATATTTTTGCAACCTTTCTTTTAGCCCATCAGCTATCATTAGTGTTTGTGTATTTTATGTGTGGCCCAAGACATGTGGCCCAGGGAAGCCAGAAGGTTGGACACGGCTGGTTTAGACTATAGAGATTTTAAGAATTGTTTCTATGTTCTCTTCTCCACATAGATGAGGTTTGAAGGCAGAGATTTTTGTCTGATTAATTTGAGATCTATAGTATGTAGCACAGTGCCGGGTACAGAGTAACTAGCATAGAATGCTGTTAAGTGAGTGACTTTGGATGCTAGACATGGTAGGAGAGTTGCAGGTATTGTCTCTGACCCTCTGCAGACATTTGTGGGACGGTTCCAATGACGTGTATGTGTGAATGGAAGAAAAGGTTCTGCCTATGGGCCAGAGATGCTCAATGTTCGACAAATGTGGGAACAGTCTTGTTTAGTTTTGTCACCTGCTCAAGTGAGAAATGTACTCTCCAAAGCCTAAGGATGCTCTTTTGGCCCATTCAAAACTCTAAAAATCATTGTTCCTGCCTGTGGGATTGTAAATAGGTTCAGTTATATTAGAAGTCTACTTTTTAAATTATTTTTTAAGTTTACTGGGGTGACATTGGTTAGTAAAATTATATAGGTTTCAAGTGTACATTTCTATAACACATCTAAATATTGCACTGTGTGTTCACGCAGAGTTCATTCTCCTTCCATCACCAGATATTTGACCCCTTCTGCCCTCTTCTACCTCCCCGCTTCCCCCCTTCCCCTCTGGTAACCACTAAACTGTTGTCTGTATCTGAGTTTTTGGTTGGTTGTCTTATTCATTTGTTGCTTTCAGGTTTATATCCCACATATGTGGGGTGTAGTCATATATATGGTTCCCATGCAGGGAAATGTTATATACTATCAGCTAGGCACAGTTCATCAGCACTTAAGCAATCAACAAGCTTTCACTGAGTTCCCTGATGTGTGGGAAATGAAAATCAATTACAAGAGGCAAAATGAAGGAAGAATTCAAAGAAAGGCACAGACCCAAAGGCTAAGGGCCAAGGAAGAAAGCTGAAGAACTCGAGTCAAAGAAGGATGTGTATGAAGTTATTTGCTATGCAGTGCACTTAATAGAAAGTCTCTCTTTTTTCCTCCCCATTCAGGCTGATATTTAAAATTTGACTGATGGGTAAAATGGAAGATGAGCTATGGAAAAAGGGAAAATGAGTTAACAGGAAAATTGAACCCTGCCCCTGCCTCAAACCCCTAAAATACCCTAAGGAGACAAGCAGCTAGAAAATGCAAAAAAGAGAGGGAGTTATAACACATATAACTGACCTTAAATTTGTGTTCAGAATTTTAAAAAGACAGAACAAAAACCCTTTATAAATCACACAAAATAGTAGAAGTATGAGTAAAACTATGTGAATGACAAGTAAACATGCAAGAAAATTCAACTTCACCAGGAGAATGGCAAGGCAAATTAAAGTCGTACTGAGATACCATGTTTATGTTTAGATGAAATATCATTTTATACCCAATAGATTGGCCTTGTTTTTTTTAATTATCAAGGCTTGGAAAGGATATATATCAATTGGATCTTATATTCCAATGGTGGAAATAGAGACTGAGAAGAGTAATTACTGTGGAGATCAAGGTAATGGTACATACCACCTAATACAAGATGGCCCAGCAAACCCCCTCCTATTCCGAATACACTCTGTCGCATGTTGTATGAAGATACAGGCATGAAGGCCTATGTGGCAGCATCGCTTTGACTGGTGGGAAAACTGGGGAGCAATCCATTGTTTATGTTAAGTTAAAACACTTATACCTTGATGATGTTTTGTTTCAAAAAAATAAATACATAAAATAAAAGGGACATTAATTAGTACAACGTTCATGTTCTCGCCACAGGAAGAGGAGAACGTTATTGGTGAGTCTGATAGAAGGAAATGAACTTGCATGGCTTGGCTCCTTTCTCTCTTTTCTTGGGAGTGTGCCACACTGTGCTGTGCTTCGTTCCAGATGTTTTACAGTCCCGACCAGGTGGTGTGGGGGAGGCTGGCCTAGGTGGCCGCTGCCTGGGACTTAGGGTCTGGAACGAAGAATTAAGAAACACGTTGGTCCGCAGATACATGCCGTCTTCTCCACCTCAGTTTAGAAAGTCAGGAATGCACATATGAGGCCTCAAGCACAGGTCACTTAGCCGTGCCCTTTGGGTAGCAAAAGCAACTACTCAGCAGCCTGTAAGCTTCAGCGAAGACACAAGCCAAGGTGACAACTTAATCACATGGTGGGGACTTGAACATGCAAGTACACCTGGCAGAGGTGCTGGAGGTTGTGCTGAGACAGGATTAAATCTTCTAAGCTATTCTTAAACAGAATAGCCTTTGCTGATTTTAAGCTGCAAGGAAGTACAGAATTCTATGTGAATGCAGAGGTTCTAGCTTTAAGCGTTTTGAACAAGGCCTAGCTAGGTAGCCCTAGATCGCTGTTTCAAACTCCATTTTGCTTCCAAGATTATAGAGAACTTCAGAGGAACTAATCTTAGATATCTTGTGTTCACCTGGCTTGTTCACAGGCAAAGGGGTGATCCAGTGATGTGCTATAAAGCTAGCTGGTATTCACTAACAAGTGCTGATTGCTAAATTTTCAGTAAGTTTGTGATATGGTTGGTGTCACAGTGACAGTTTGAAACTGGGCACAGTGGAGCATTGGTACTACAGAAGTCAGTAAACCATGCCCATCATGGTTCTCCCCCCTACTCCCTGCTGATTGTTAAGTAAACCCCAAGGAATATGACATGAAATGATCATTATTTTTAAATACATACACAATAAAATATAAACTATTTGTGAGATGGTACACATCAGTTCAGGATGATGGTTAGCTCTGGGGCAGGAGAGAGGAGGAAGGGTGGAGCAGGACACAGGTAGATTCTCTATAACTAGTAAAATGAACCCACACTTAACATGAATCCAGATGGATTATTTCTGCTTTGCCCCTTTCTTCCTCAAGGTCTCACGATGTGTGCTGGGATCCAGCCATCACATTTTTATTCCAAGCAGAAAGCAACAGAAAGGGGGAAAGGAAAAAAAAATCTTCATGCCAAAGTAAAGCTCACTTAATGAGACTTTAGGTAAGCCCCGCTCAGAAACTTCTGCCTGCCTCTTCCTGTGGTCTCTCTCGCCTCTGGTTTATGCTCCATGCTCTAGCCGAAGCGATCTGGATCGTTCGCATCAAGGACCTCCCACCTCTGGAGATCCAGGCCAGACCTTCGCCTGCACATGCCTTCCTTCGTGATGGGGGCTGTGAGCCCCCTGGCTCCATTGCCTGTCCCTGCTGGCCGGCAGGAGGTGCTCCAGATGGACCGAATACTTCTAGTTCCTGTAAGGTGCTCTGTTTCTCTTGCTTCTCCTCCTTGGCAACTACGCCTCCCTCTACTTGGAACCTTTTTACCTCCCTTACCTAACTCCTATTTTTTCTTGTAAGATTACCTATCGATACCTGTTGGGCTCTGAAAAGTTCTAACTCAGTCTGAACCAGGTAGGCTACAAATAAACTTTGAAGACACTCGTATATCCATAACATACAATACTTACTACACATATTAAAGTTATTTAATTGTCTATCTCCTCTATTGGGTACTTAATTCCTCAAAGGAAGAAATTTTCTTCTATCTCTAGTGCTTGGGATGCAAGATTACTTAATAAATAGGGGAAACCTCTCATTTCCCTTTTGAACCAAAATGCTATCAGTCATTTCATTAGGACAACAGGTATAAGGTGGGTACGCTGGAACATATGGCCTTCCTGTCAATAAATGGTTAATACATGCATACCGTTAGACTGGTGTGTATACTCATCAGATATACATACCACTGCATTGGAATTTTTATTTTTTAAATATGGCTCCCTTGCCAGGCTTTTAGTTACTTAATATAACACCTTTAGCACCCACAGTTCATGGCACACTGGAAGTGCTTTAGAAATGGTGAGTACATGAGCAAGCACATGCTACCACGCACCACCTCAGGAAGAGGACTCACTCACCCCTAATGCCCGAGAGACTAACAATTCAAATGAGAAAAAGAGCACTTTCAAGGCGTGTGCAAGAACATACTCGCATAGAGAAGGAAGCACGAACAACAACGGGGTTTTCCACCATTAACCTTTACTCAGAATTATCTTCCTGAGGAAGTGCCTTCTCTTATCTCCTTAAACCTTGTGCTATCCCCTGATCTTCAAAGTCCGTTGTAAATACTTCACCCCGCAGGACTTGTGGGTTTGCTGGTCTTAGTGGAGAATGCGGGCGCTGAGGCCAGCAGTGTTGAGATGTGTACACACAAGAACATGTGCCAAGTGAAGAACACGTTTAATTTGGGGAGAAGATCAGAAAGGCCAGAATTCCTTCAGTCCCACACATTTCCTGGCTCCCAACTCAACACAGTCCTCTCATCTTCAAGAAAATATTGCTTAGTCCTCCTCCTTTATTCTTTCTGTATTGTTTTTACATTAGTCACCCTGAAGATTTTTTTTCTCTTATGTGGGAGTCTTCTACCCACAGGACAATTTTGTATTAAAATTAAGAAATACTTTGATTGAATGATGAAAAGCAAATGCCTAGATAATTCGTGTGCTCTTCGTTTAAACTCTTAATTTAAAACAAATACGACCAGACATACTCATTATCTAGTTGCTGTTCCAAGTTCCCAAAGCACAATTAACTTGAGCTAAAAATTATGAACTTGTTGGTACACATTTGTTCCTAGACACACATAATTGGGCGAGAGTGTCAACATTCAGTCCTGGTCTCAGGAATGCAGGGCTCCGGTGATTGGGTTCTTGAGATGTTTAGATATGTGAACAGAGGATGGAGTTTAGTCCTGGTACAGCATTCCAAGTTTCCATCTCCACGTTCAACAATAACTCCATTGAAACACAGACGAACCAAAACAAATACATAACACCTACCCCTTTTCATAAGGTTCAAAACCAGATGGAAACTGAGACAAATCTCTACTAAGACTCTTCAGGAAGACTAAGGGGTAAGTTCCCATTTTTTGTACATACTGGTTACAGCTTGTCTTTGCATAATGAACCATATTTTTTTGAACCAAACCAATGGAATTCAAGCTAATTGTTTTATCCTGCATATTCACAGCCCAAGAAAATCTGACCAAGGAGCAGAAACATGTTAGAGAAGGCCCTGAACTGGGCACCGACTAGGGGACTTTGAGTAATTAATGCACTTCTCTTTTTCACAGCCTTTTGTTCCCTTAGTGAGAAACCTAAAATAAATGATCTTTACACTTCATTTTAAATTACTTGAATCTCTGAATCCGAGTCAGGAGAAATCAAGTGACAAGTACATCTTCTGACCACTAGTCGTCCTTCTTCTGCAGGAAACGTGAATGCTGTTTGAAATGCTTTCAGTTTATTTAGGTGGTGGGTCATTTACTGAAAAATAGAGGACATTATGTCTTCTAAAATGCTTTTTTGTTATTGTTGTTGTTGGCTTATTATTATCATATTTCTTTTAGGAGTTTTTTTGTATTCAGATCCAAAGCACTGTGTTATAAAGAAGGGCACATTTGGGGATAAGGTAACGATGTGCTTGTGGTCGATTCAGCTATTTCCTCAGAGGAGAGCTTCCCTTCTTCTCCATCAGTATGGCCATGGGATCCTGGATAGAGATTTGATATCGGGGATTTTACATTTTTTAAAGAAAGGCATTTGACAAATGCTGCCTTTACTTGAATATCCTTGTGTCCCCCGCTTCTAGGCGTAAGCACAAGAGGAAACCTCAAGGAGAAAGGGCTAGAATTCTCCTTGGATGTACAGCTGCCGGGATCAGCCTTGTGTTTAAGTGGTGGCAAATCTCAACCCTCCCAAACGGCTTCTGGAGCCAACGAACGGCTTGTATCCAGGTGTCTGTGTTTGGAGAGTTCGTGTTCCTCAATCCCAGCAGCAAAAATGACTTGTTCTTTCTCAAGTAGTTTCAAACCAAAAATAATTCCATTTTACACTGAAGCACAACTTAAATGTGCCACACGTAAGCTTGGATGGAAAGAAAGGTGTTGGATGCCACTGTGTTCTTCCCTAGAGTTTAGGGCTGAAACATCAGAAGTCTGTGGAGACTAATGATTAGCACTTTTGGACCATTCAAGTCAAGATAGGGTCAAATTAACAGGCATTTCTCTCAATGTCACACTAACTCCCGCATTTATAGGAAGAAGGAGAGTTAGAATGATTGCTAAGTTACTATAGGAATAAAAATATAACTTTTAATATATATTATATGATGCCTAGTGGATAGTGTTGTTGGAGTCATAATCTCAGCATTTAACTAAGATGAGTCTGCACCGAGCACCATGCTATGTGTTTGACCTAAACAGATGGATTTAATATTCATGTGAGCCTGTGAGGTGCAAGTATTTTTCCCCTTTGTGCCCACAAAGAAACCAAGGACTAAACAGCAGCCCAAGAACACATTGCTTGTAAGTAGTAGAGTCAGTACTTGAATTTACACCCATGCTCCAATTACTGTGCTCTGTTGCTAAAGACCAAAGATTTATCCATGGCCACAGAGATGGAAAGTTAATTTAAAAGTAAATCAATATTATTCCTGTTTAGCATTTTCTTGGCCAAGTGTTTGTGTTGCATTGATTAGAAGTTTTAGTTTAGCAACTGTGTTTGCTGAGATTGGATTCCTGCTAGGAAACACTGTTTGTGAAAATCAGGCTGAATCTTGAGAGTCAAACACCCTCTATTTTCCTGAGGACACACTGAAGGGATGTTTTCCTCCTGCAAGCTAGCAATTACTCTTAGCAGGTCAGAGGCACATGGCTCATAGCGTGTTCTCCATTGGTGATGATGAGGAATGATGGGAAATCTAGTTTTACGGTCTCATCATTCAGAGATCTCAGTCAGGTGGTTAAGAAAAGACAGAACCTGATTTGTTAGCCTTTTTTTGTTTGGTTGGTTCATTGTCCGTTTGTCTATTTATGAGCTAAAATTATTTAAGAAAATATTGCACTCCCCTTGGAAAGGAGAAAAACACATTATGATCTAGATGGGTGTGTTTCTGTGTCTAGTTTTATTTTTGACACATGGCTGAGGTTGTAGAATAAGCTCTCCCTGTGTGTCTATGTGACTGTATTTGAGAAAAGTCTTTACCTCTTTCATATTTCTCAAAAATGGCCACACTTGCTCCCATCCGACATGTTTTGTTACAGTATGACTTTGACACCCCTTCTACTGAGACTAGGGGTTATCTATATTCTGTGCTCTTAAATTTGAGCAGAATTCACACAACAGTGTGACACTATGGAGCCTCCTGAAGCTGGTTGTAGCAGGTGACAGAGCGTGCTGTGCCTGAGACCCACCACCATGCTGGGAGGAAACTCAAGCTATGCATGTAGAAAGACCAACACAAGAAGAACCAAGGCTCAGCCCTCAGCCTTTGTCAAGCTCACGGCCAACAACCAGCACTCATTTGGGCATGAGAGTAACATGTACTGGAAGCAGATCCTCCAGCCCCCAGCCAAGCCACACCCACTGACAGTGTAGGGACCCTGCCCTGCCAAGTCCTGCCCAAATTGTGGATCTGTGATCCCAGCAACTGATAGTCGTTGTCTGTAGCTACAAGTTTGGCAGTAGGTTGTTAAGCAGAAGAAACAGATAACTGAAATCCCTCTTATCATATGAATGTCAAATATTTTATCTCTAAGGAATAGTAATGAAATAAATCATAAAGTCTCCTAAAATAAAAGAACTCTGTTCTGACTGGTTAATAGAAATCCACAAACACTTACATAAATCTAATATTGCCCAAGTTCCCATATTTTTATATTCTCTTATCTTACATTTCAATTAATAATTGAAGTTTTTATAAGTAAGGTGAATCTTAGGAAAAAACAGCCTGGTTAATCATTTTGCTTTAAAAAAAAAAATCTATGTATTTTTCCTGATTTTATCAATATAGAGTATAAGACAAGAACATATTTTATTTTATATAATATCTTCCATTTTTTTGATTGAAGAAATTAGTTAATCTAAATTCTTTAACATTCTAACACTGCTTTACCATTCAGGTAAGTCAACATCACTTCTACTACTGCTTCAGATAGCATTTAAAATTAAGAAAAATTCTAAAATTATGTGTTCAACTAAATTGAATTATACTTTTGACAGATGTTTTTATATAAATTGTAATCATGTCCTATAATTTCAAGCCTACAGAAAATCTCCAAAACCTGTAATTAATTTTAGGTTCTCCAAGTACTATTATATCAAGGTAACCATGGATCATTTACATACATAGATCATTTCCAAGTAAGATAGAATACTAAAGCACTAGTCACCAAACATTGTTTAACACATGTATTATTTTGTCTCTTATTTTTATCAGTTATGGGCTGGCCATCTCATTGGATTATATTAGTAAATGTATTCGTTTTTGCCACTTTAAGAAGATGTAAAAGAGATGGGAGTAGCCCTAGGATGTGGTTTTAAGCTGTCCCTAAAGAAATTCTTAGTTCTCTCCACTGATGAGGTTTGGTAGTTTGCTAATATGCTTGTTAACGGCACACAGTTATTAATGACCTCTCAATTCTCTTTGTGGAAAAGTAGTTAATCTGGCTAAAAATTACAATTAATGTGAGCAATTGTGAAGGAAATCCTCACTCTTTCTTCTGGGTTTTTCCTTTACTCTGGGCCCTGTTTCCTGTCCCAGGTTTCACTATAGACACACTTCCGGATCCTGTGTCTCTGGTTCAAAAAAATGCATAATGTGCCTGCCCTGGATTCGACTGTAGTCTCCTGACTCATGTTTCTTTCTTGCTACTGTTATTGCTCAGTTTGTGACAACACCTTAGCCCAATTTTTTAAAGATACTTTATTATTTATTTAATATGTATTTTTCATTAATTTTCCAGTTTTGAGATATAATTGACATATACCTTTGTGTAGGTTTAAGATGTACATGTTGATTTGATATACAGAGGGTGCCAAAAATTTTATATACATTTTAAGAAAGGAAAAAAACTGTATTAAAATTACAATAATATATACCGATAACAAAATATGAATACAAGTCACGTGTGACTTCTGCAATGACAAGAGGGGCTCAAAGTGGTGACCAGCAGCGTCCAGACACGTCTGATGACGGCGAACTACCGCGTGAGCAATGCTGACATCTCTTAAAGTGTGTATACACTTTCTTGGCACCCTGGTACGTACGATCATGAAATGATTTCCACAGTAGCATCCCCTAACTGCCATCCCCTAACACAATTACCATTTCGTTTTTTTGTGAGAACATTTAAGACCTACTTTCTTAGCAACTTTTAAGTACATATGAGGTCAGACAATTAAGTTTGTGATCTCATCCTAGAAAAATTGCTACATACCTCATTGCTGAGTATCACTACGGTGACTTTCCAAGTCCTCCCCTTGGGAAGCTGTGCACTGACAACAGTGCCTAGTCCACCCTTTAAAGCAATTTTGGAACTTTTTCTGGAATGCACATCAGAGCTGTCGTATGACGCTTGATGTGCTGAATGTCATCAAAATGTCTTCCTTTCAATATTTCCTGTATCTACATGAAAACAAAAATGTCACTGGGGGCCAGATCAGGTGAGTAGGGAGGATGTTCCAATACAGTTATTTGTGTGCTGGCTAAAATCTCCCTCACAGACAGTGCCCTGTGAGCTGGTGCACTGTCATGATGCAAGAGCCCTGAGTTGCTGGTGAAAAGTTCAGGTTGTTTTCATCTAACTTTTTCATGCAGCCTAAAGTACTTTCAAATGGTAAACTTGGTTGACTGTCCAGGTGGTATAAATTCACAGTGAACGATCCCTCTGATATCAAAGAAGGTTAGCAACATCATTTTGACTCTTGATTTGGACTTATAGAACTTTTTGCTCATGGAGAACTGGCTGACTCCCATAGTGCACTCTGACGCTTTGTTTCAGGGTCATACTGTTTCATCATCAGTGATAACACGGCCCAAAACATGGTCTTGCCTCTCCAAAACATCTTGGTAAACTTCAACTCTCCTCTGCTTTTTTTCATTGGTGAGCTTCTTCAGAACCATTTTTGCACACAACTTTCTCATGCCAAGATTTTTAGCTAAGATTTTCCTATTTCTCTATCAATGTTTACTTGGTCTGCTGTGCTTCTCATAGTTGGCCGACAATTTTGACGCCCGATGTGACAGATTTTTGCAATGTTTTTGTCAGTTCTGCTCGTTACTGGCTGCTCTGATCTCTCTTCATCAGGGACGCTTTCTCTCCTCCCAGAAAAACATTTAACCCATTTGTACACTGCCATTTTCTTCATGGCATTATCCTTATAAACTTGGACTCACATGTCCCTGCTTTCACTTCCACTCTTGCCAAGTTTAACAAGAAATTTAATGTTTGCTTATTGCTCTAATCCAAGCTCTGACGACAAAAACACGCAACATTAATGAATACCACTTAGCAAGTCACCGCCACATATCGACATGAACACAGCTTGAGACACAGACAGACCAAGGTTATGACACCTTACCGAGTTGTTTGTACAGTGCTGCCAGTGTAAGTGCATGGTGGCAGGTTCACAAACTTAACTGACAGATCTTGAATACCATATTATTAACTGTAACAGATCCCCCAGAACTTATTCATCTTATAACTGGAAGATTATACCCTTTGACCAACACCTTCCCATTTCCCACCTGCACCCCCAGCCCCTGGCAACAACCATTCTACTCTGTTTCTAGAAGTTCAGCTATTTTAGAGTCCACATAGAACTGACATCATATACTATTCGTTCTCTTAGCATAATGCCCTAAGGTCCATCCATGCTATCACAAATCACAGAATTTCCTCCTTTCTCATGGCTGAATAACATCTCATTGTGTATATGTGTATATATACAGTTGATCTGTGAAAAATACATGTTTGAACTGCACAGGTTCACTTACATGCAATTTTTTTCATTAAATATACAGTCAGCCCTCTGTATCTCTCGGTTTTGCATCTACAAATTCAGCCAACTGTGTATGCAGAGGGCAGACTTGAGTTATACATAAGTTTTTGACCGTGCAGAAATCTGCACCCATAACCCCACATTGTTAAAGGGTCAAATGTGTGTGTGTGTGTGTGTGTGTGTGTGTGTGTGTACACATATGTATGTACAAGGGCTGTCTGGAAAAAAAATCCAGTCATAAATGCCCCCACTTTTCGTATAACATGGCTGGATACTTTCTGGACAGCCCTGGTATATTACATCTTCTTTATCCATTCATCTGTAGACAGATATTTAAGGTGTTTTCATAGCCTGGCTATTGCAAATAATGCTGCAATAAACATGGGAGGGTAGATCTCTCTTTCAGATCTTGATTTTATTTCCTTTGGATGTGTACCCAGGAGTGGAATTACAGGATAATATGACAGCTCTATTTTTAATTTTTTTTTTTTTTGAGTAACCTCCATACTGTTTTCCATAGTGGCTGTACCAATTCAAATTTCTACCTACAGTGCACAAGGGTTCCCTTTTCTCCATATCTTTGCTTACACTTGTCATGTGTTGTCTTTTTTATGAAAGCCATTTTAGGAGGTGTGAAGTGATATCTCATTGTGATTTTGATGTACATTTCCCTGATGATCAGTGGATAATTATATGCAGAAGAATGAAATTGAGCCCCTATATTATACTGAGAAAATTAACTTGAAATGAATTAAACCTTAAATATAGGGCCTGATGCCGTACAACTCCTAGAAGAAAGTGTAAGGAAGAGCTCTTTGACATTGGTCTTGGCAATATTGTTTTTGGATATGAAACCAAAGGTACAAGCACCAAAAGCAATTCTAGGCAATCAAAACTCTTGAGACCATTCCTCGCCCCTTTGATATCACCCCCATCTTGTGACCTGTGACTGCTTTATTTCTCCCTAGATGTTACTGGGCTACATTTATTTGGGCGACACTGACAATAGTATGTGGATGTGTGCGTAGATGTGTGCATGTCCAGGAGAAAGAATCGAGTTGAGGATTATATTTTTACGGAGATGGTACGTTTTTGAACTGAGTATGAAGAGATAAGGAAGAGTTTTAAAAGGTGTAGTTTGGGACCAGAGAAGGAAGAAGAAAATCCCTTGTAATAATAACCAATGCAATTAAGCATTTTCTTAGTAACAATCCATTTACTAATGCGTCACACATTTTTCTCTCATTTAATCCTAGCAAAAATTCTGTAAGTTAGGGTTATTACTATCCCCTTTTTATAAATGAGGAAACAGAGGTATACAGATGTTCATTCACTTGCCCAAGATTACAAAGCAAGTTGATGGTAAAGCAAGCCTTCGGTCCCATTGGTATGAATGGTGCACGCATGCTCTTAGCCACGTGACTGCATGTGGAATCGATGTGAAAAAATGATTCTAGGTACGAGGTGAAAGGTACTCAACTTGGTGTATCCTAAAGAGTCCCAATTTGTTAAAACCTAGTCTATAAGAAAAACACAATGGAAAGAAGAGACAACTATAGAATTTCTACATGAAGAAGTCTAAGATGGAAATCTGGTGGAGGAGTTGCTAAGGACCTTATCTTGATGCTTCATTTACATAATGCATCCTCTGCTTTGTTTTTGTTTTCTTTAATTTAGGATATTAAATTTGAGGTGACATAGTGGCAGTGGTAGGAGCAGGCAAGGGCCAATAAATAGACATGGGTAGACGGTCTGCAAAGCTAATTCTTGTCGTGACCAAATCTGAATAATTTATCTGGGGCAAGAGCATGTATGGCCTCGAATGTTGAACTGCTAGAGTTAATATGACTCATCTGGGATTTGTGTGCAGAAGAAATTGGAGGGAAAGGAATAATCCAGGATCATGAGGGGAGTTGGGAAGTTACTGTAGTAGACTGAAAGGTAGTAAGACCTCAGTTAGAGGCGGGAACACCAGTGTAGACAGGCTTTGAAGATGGAAGACTATAGACCCTAAGCCATAGTATGTAGGCAGCCTCTAGCAACTCAAAAAGGCAAGGAAATGGATTCTCTCTTAGACACTTTGGAAGGAACCAGCTGACACACAGACTTTAGCCCAATGAGATACATTTGAGCCTATTGACCTCCGGAGCTAGATAAATAATGAGTGTTGTTCTAAGTCACTACACTTAGGCTTCCTGTAGTAGAAATAAGAAACTAATACATGCACTGAGGTAATACACATCTCTGAAAGATTCTATATTCCTCTCACTCTCTAGCATTAAATATGGAAGCCCTGTGATGGTACGGTTGTAAAACTGACCCAATCTGGATTGACGATAAAGGTATCTAGGGATATGTGAGAGATAAGTCACTGTCTTAAGTCACAGAGATTTTGGCTTTGATACAGAAGCAGGAACCTGTCCTATCCAATTCACACAAAAAAGCCATTGATAGCTTTTAAGTCGGCTGACCAGATGTCCCATTTTAAATGAGACAGAAAACAACAGTACTGTCCCTTCAAATGGTACATCTGGTCAGCCTACTGACACCTTAAATTTGGCCCAGTGAAGCTAGGTCAACCATATGTACCATTTGAAACGGGGCAGTGCTGTTGTTTTCTGTCTCATTTTAAATGGTGCATCTGGTCAGCCCACTTTTAAGTAGAAGAAAACATGGTCAGGTTTGCATTTTTATTATTATTTTAGCTGTAGAATAAGGAATGGATTGGAGGAATACAAAGTAGTTCAGTGCTAGAAGACTGTTGTAAGCATCCAGGAAAAATATGACCATAGTGGGGTAAAAATGTAATTGGAAAGCAAAGGACAATTTGAAAGATATTTCTAGAAGCCAGGTCAAGAAGGTTGGGTGATTAATTGGATGCAGGAGGTGATGGAAAAGGAAGGAGCAGGGATGGCCAAGTTTCTTACTTGGGAGATTGATGGTGGTGCCAGTCACTGAAAATGAGAACACAGGAGGAGGAGGAGGGTGGGGACCTGAGAAGTTGAATTTTAGTTGGGGTAGAAGTTTCTATTGATCACCTGAATGGAGGTACATGGTAGGAAGCACAGTATTCTGACCTGGAGCTTAGTGAGAGCTGTGGGCTGGAGGTCAGACTCGGGAGTCATCAGCATGTAGATGGGAAGTGGGTCCATTTATTCACTCAATAAGTACAAGAGTGCCTTCTGTGTGTTCTAGGCACTGTTCTAGAGGCACTGGAGAGTCTGCAGGGGAAAGGAGATGGAATATTTTAGCCCTCGGATGGTGTGCATTCTATCGAGAGCGGCTGAGGTCATCCGGGGTAAGGTGGGGAGTGAAAACAGATAAGGGTTTAGTACCAGATTAAGAATAACACATGAAAGGAACAGAACAGTCTGGTTCAGGGTCTCTCATGGGGCTGCCATCAAGATATTAACCATGGCTGCAGATGCTGGGGGAATAAAGTCCAACTCTTCAGTCTGATAAAAAAAAAAAAAAAAAGATCCTTCATAACCTGACTTTTGTCTCTCTCTCTCTGGACTTACCTCCTGAAGTTTCTACAATACTAGATTTATTCAAAAGGAAATGAAGAACAGTCCACAAAGAATTAGAAGGAAACCAGAAATGTGTACTATTAAGAAGACCAGAAGAGAATGTTTCTTGAAGAAAATAGATAATTCTATTTAAATGTTATAGAAAGACCAAGAAAGAAAGAGACTGAAAAGCATCTGCTCGGTTTGGAATAGTGGTCAGAATCACTGGCAAGAGAAGTGTCCAGGCCTGAGGTATTCCAGAAGCATCTAGGCCCAAAGGGGCTACAGGAGAAATGTTATATGCCTCCTGCATAATAAAATATCCTAGTTATCTACTGCTGTGTAACATCTTATCCCAAAACTCAGTGGGATACTTAAACAATATGTATTACAGTCTCACACAGTTTGGAAGGTCAGGAATCCAGGAGTAGCTTAACTGGATGGTCTGGCTCAGGGTTGCTCACGAGGTTGCCATCAAGATGTCAACCACGGCTGCTGACTCTAAAAGCCTGGCTGAGACATGAGGTTCCACTTTCAAGGTCGCGCTCAAGACTATTGGTAGGAGGCTTCAGTTTCTCACTGGCTATAGCTGGAAGGGTCAATGTCAGGAGGCCCATGTTGGAAGGTTGGCTATGGCACGGAAGAGCAAAGTAAGGAGTCATACTTAGCTATTCGGGGTGGTTAGGTGGGCAACGGTTACAAATCACATTGCGCGTCTGAGAGATCTATTGTAAACGCTATGACAAATAAGAGCTTTTGGTGACAAGGTCTCAGGGCACCAGTGCCTGAAGGATAGAAAGAGGTCTGGCAAAAAGGATGAGTTTTTCTCAACAAAATGTTTTATTAGCCTGACAAGACCTACAACTTCAAGTTATTGCCACGGGGCTCATGGCTGTCTTTGACACACTTGTCGGAGATTAGTCCATCAAATAACATGGTGACAGGGGCCATACTGAAATGTTTTATCTCTAGTTAATAGATTATAAATGTATGTTCTATTTATATTCTCTCCTACTTTAATATTATTTCTTACATTATTTGTATTATATCTTAATGTATTTTATCACTTTTTTTTTACTCTCTAATCCAGTATTTTCTAAAGTGGTCAATAAAGCATCTGATTAGCATGGTGACCAAGTGAATGGAATTGGCAAAGTTCCTGCTTTGGTGGAGCTCAACCTACACACGAGTGTATTAAATGTTCTGTAAAGTCCAGCAGTAAACCAAATGACCTCAATTTATTTGGCTACAGATGATGCCTTAGTGTCCAGCTGAATTCGTGTTCTTTGGAAACCTCTATGACCTAATCCTTCTACTCCTGGCTCCCTCAACTGCTACTGTCCTCGTTGCGGTGTTGGAAACCACCAAGTGACCGTCTCAGGACGCTTCTGTCCCTCCTGCCCAGTCCAGCTCTGCCCCATCAACATGGCTGTCCTCAGGAAACAAATTCTGATCATTACTCTCTTGCTCTTTAAACCCATCTGATACTATCCAGACTCGGGCACGAGGTCTGCTCTGTCACGAGAGGTCCTTCTGCCACTTCCCCAGTCTGGAGCTCCGACCTCTGCAAGCAGCTGCACCAAATTTCCAGGGCACCTGTTCTGCGAGGGAGGGGGTGAGAGGGGTCAAGTACGTGGTGATGGGGGGAGACCTGGGCGGTGAGCACACAGTGCAGCCATAGATGACGTGTTATAGAATTGTCCATTTGAAACTTACAATTTTACTACCGATGTCACCCCAACAAATTTAATAATAAAATAAAATGAATGAAAACCATATTCCTACCATGTTCCTTTTTCCCTGAAAAGGTTTTCTCTGTGTTTTTTTTTTTTTTTGAAAGATTATTACCCTTTAGGATTCTTCTTAAATACAACTACCTGAAATCATTTTCACTCTTGTCAGATAAGACTTTTTCTCCTCAATAGACTTTATGTTTCAATCTTCCAACCTCATTTTTCATTTCAACTGCACTGGGTTGAAAGTCTTCAAGCCAATTAGGAGACCAGCCCACCTGGCTAAGGACACATGGTTGGAAAGGCACCAGCGCCACTGGCTACGTCAGAGACTTTGCAGCTGGTGCTCGGTAAGACTAGAATGGAATGTTTGGTAAGTCTGTCCACAAAGCGTTCAGGGTTCCGAACCGGGATTTTTGCGTGTCCTTTAAGCGATGACAGTTGATTAGCTCCTAAGCAAACGAATTACCCCTTTTCTCCCCTGCAGTACCACCCAGTAGTACTTCACACCTGTGTTTACTTACACGGAACAAATACATTGAAGTGGTCATACGTCGCTTTTGCCTGTCCTGCATCCACTCAATCTGTTTCCGCTCACAGGCTCTGCCTTTGCCTTTGGGGAACCCCTCTCCTTTATGGTTAGGACGAGCTCACGCCATCCCCACCTTCAAGAGAAACTCCATGGCCTACAGCTATTCAATCAGAATATTTTATTCCCCCAGGACTGGCTCAGGGGTGAGTATGTGAAGCAAACTAGGATAACGAGATTCAGCTTTTCAGCCTTTGCTGGAAGTACTAAGGAAGAGGCACCCTTGTCCCTCAGGAGTTTCTAAGTCGGTCAAGTGCATGTCTACAGCTCCAGGGAGCCAGTACATGAAGAGTGTGTGCCTGATCAGGGGGACAACAGTGAGAAACAGAGATAAGAGCTGGAGACCTGTTTCTGACATCATTAGAGTACCTGTAACCAACCTCCTTCCAGACTGTCAACTGCGTGAGCCAATGAATTCCTTTTTGTCCCCTTAAGCTAGTTTGAAAGTGGTTTCCGTCACTTGGCTTTAAAAAGTCTTGATAATATGAAGGGATTCTTGGTTTACATGTCTGATTTTTAAGTAATTATTAATAGCAGTTTTCTTATTTTTTCAACAAGAGCTCCCGGTACTATTTTTCATCGTATGGATCGCCGGGCTTCCTTCAAAAAGCAAGTATGTGACTTCCCAACATTAAAGGAAAACTGGTACTAAAATACCATCAAGTTGTTTTTTTTCCCCGCTGGAGTTATGCAAATTGATTGTAAACTTTATTTGTAAAAATAAACAAGTGAGGTTAGCCAGGAAAACCCTGGGGAAGAAAGGGAAAGGATGAAATCTTTAGCAAATGTTCAAACTTATAAAGTCTCTCTAATTAAAACTGTTATATTGACACATGGAAAAACAGACTTGACTCATGGAACAGAATTTAAAAATCCAGAAAGAAATCCAAATGAATTTAGTTTATGACAAAGATGATGTACTGGTTTCTTGTAGCTGCTGTAACACATTACCATGAACTTAGTGACTTAAAACAATACACATTTAGTAATCTTACAGTTCTGTAGTTCAGGAGTCTGAAACAGTTCTCAGTGAGGTGAAATCAAGGCACCTGCAGGGCAGGCTCCTGTAAGCTTTAGGAGAGAAGCTGTGTTCTTTCTTTCACTAGCTTCAGCAGGCCTCCTGCATTTTTCATGGCCCACGGCTCACGACTCCTTCCTTTATCTTCAAAGTCAGCAGTTAACACCTTTAAATCTTACATTGACTCTGACTTCCACTTTCATTGAAAGGACCCTGTGACTACACTGAGCCCAGCTGGGTGAGAACCACCACCGGACATCAAGGTCAGCTAATTAGCAAGCTTAATTCTATCTGCTACCTTAAGGCTCCCTTGCTATGTAAACATTTCCACAGGTTCCAGGGTTTGGGTCACAGCCATCTCTGTTGGGGAAGGGGCATTATTCTACCTACCACAGATGGCACCGCGAATAACAAGAAGAGATGAATTTGCAAAGTAAATGATGTCAAGACAGTTAATGAAGAAAGATGAAATTAGATTCATTCCTCACACCATACACAAGGATAAATGGCCCATGTGTGAGAGACTTACATGTAAAATTATGAAGCTATATAAGTATAGGGGGAGCACAGGTAAATTTCTGTATAAATAGAAGTGGGTAAAGCTTGCCTAAATATGACTCTAAATCCACAAGCAATGAGGGTAGAAAAATATGTGTGTGTATACACATGTATGTATGTATGTGCATGTATACATATATGTCTCTATATTCTCTATATATGCCTATACGTGTGTGTGTGTGTGTGTGTGTGTGTGTGTGTGTATGTATATGTGGAATTTTTTCAAGACACAAGGAAAATGACAAACTGCAGAAAATATTTTCGGATTATCTCACAAACATTCCTAATATTTAAATAACTAAAGAATGAAAAGACCAATAATTCTGTAAAACAATGAGTTTGGAAAATGGATATTAAAAATAAGACATTCAAATGGTTTTTAAATATACAGAATGATGATTGAACTTGCTCATAATAATAGAAAGGCAAATTAAAACTAATCCAGAGTAAATTTCTCACTTATTTGATGGGCAATATCCCAACATTTGGCAACCTGCTTTATAGGCATGACTGTGGGTACTGCAAATATCACAAAATAATTCTCTCAATAAAAAAAAATATTCTAATCAAATAACATAGATTGTCAGAATGGAGAAAAAAAGTAAAACTTACCCCCCCAAATAAAAATAAATTTAAAATTCAATTTGATTTTAAAAACCTTTATTCATTAAAAATGAAAAACAGGCAAAGAAAAACATATATTCAGTTTGCAGCAGAGCCACCCAGGTAAGAAGTATTTCATGTCACATGACTTTAAAACCCAATAATTTGACTGTATGTTCATAGTGGTGTATATCCTGAGGACAAAAGGAAATGTAACCAATATATCAATCAATAAAAAATTAAGAAAAATCTTAAGTTGTTAATTAGTAATAATATTATCAGTCATAGTGTTGTTACTGTATTCTCAGTGTTAATCTGGAAATAGACAAATGAGTAGTTACGTGATGATTTAATTCAATTATCCCTGGGTCCTTGAGTGCCAAAATTGTCATCCTCGGAACAGGAGGTAGGAGGTAGGAGGTAGGAGGTAGAGATACGAGATTGGAGAGGTTAGGTAAAAACCCTGTAGTCTTGAATTAGAATTGGGAGGTACTGCAGGCATCTGAGCTCATTTAGGCTGCTATAACAGAATATCATAGCCCGGGTGCTTAAACAAGAGACACTCATGTCTCCCAGTTCTGGAGTCTGAGAAGTCCAAGATCAAGGTGCCTGCAGACTGGTGTTTGGTGAGAGCCCGCTTCCTAATTCACAGATGACTGTCTTCTCAGTTGTAGCCTCACTTGGCAGCCAGAGGGCCAGAGAGCTCTCCAGGGGTCTCTTACAGGGAAACTAACCCCATTCTCATGACTTAATCACCTCCCAAACCCCCCACCCACCACCTAACGCCATGACATTGGGGGTTAGGATTTCAATACTTGAATTTTGGGGGACACAAACATTCAGTCCATAAAAGTAGGGATCTTGATGTGATTTACCTTAAAAACAAATTGTAGCTTAGTGTGATGTTGTGATTTGCAGTAAGAAATGGGTATTTGGTCTTTGTCCACTGCTCCTGGCACAGCTTCTAAAACCCTTGGCATTTCCTAGCGATGAGAGCAATAAAGGTGTCACTGGTTATGTTATAATGGGGTGACATTTGGACCTCACCTAAGGATGGGTCTGATTGCCAGGTGAGCCAACCTGTGACTAGAGGGTTTGAACTTTCAGTCCCACCCCCCTGACCACCAGGGAGGGGAGAAAAGATAGCAGTGAAATCAATCCCCAGTGGTCGGTGATTTCATAAACCACGCGTATATAAAGAAGCCCACATAAACCCCCAAAAGAACAAGGTTCAGAAAACTCTGGGTGAACACGTGGAGATTTGGGGAGAGCGGCACACTTGGAGAGAAGGCGTGGATGCTCTGTGCCCTTCTCCCGTATCTCGACGTATGCATCTCTTCCCTCTGCCTGTCCCTGAGTTCTACCCTTTTGTGAGGAACCGGTGACCTAGTAAGTAACATGCTTCTCTTAGTCTGTGAGCCACTTAGTAGGCTGCCCAGACGTCCTGTTTTACACGGGACAGAAAACAACGGTGCTGTCCCGCTGCAAGTGGTACATCTGGTCGGCCTACTGATGCCTTGAATTTAGCCCAGTGACACTAGGGTGACCATACATACAGCTGGAAACGGGACAGCACCATTGTTTTCTGTCCCATGTAAAAGGGTGCGTCTGGTCAGCCTGCACTGCAGCAAATTCATCGAACCCAAGCAGAGGGGTGTGGGAGCCTCCGAGCTGCAGCAGGTTTGCCAGAAGTGTAGGTGACCCCCTGGGCCTGTGAGTGGCATCTGAACTGGGTGTGTGGGGGCAGCCTTGTAGCACTGAACTCCTAACCTATGGAATCTGATGCTATCTCTGGGAAGAGAGTGTCAGAATTGAGTTGAATTATGGCAAATCCAGCTGGTGTCCAAGAATTGCTTGTTGGATATGTGGGGGAACCCCACCCCTCCCCGTAAACTTTGGGGCTGAACTTTTACTTAGTCTAATACAAAGGCCTAAAAACCATGATGAATCACAGAGCAATAAACCTCCTGGCACTCAGATTTTGGTCTTGAAATAGCATTTCCCACTAAAACAAACCAAAGTGCTTGGGACAGGTAATGTGGCACCACCAACGAAATGTCCTGGTTCTGAAATGCGAGGGAACCGACTCATTATTTTTAAAACTGGTAAAAAAAAAATAGGAGAGGAGAAGGGACTGAGCACTTACCCTGCCTTTCTTCTAATGAACCATTGGGCCACCAAGGTAGGTGAAGGACGCTCCTGTTTATACAGAGAGTCTGGGAATTACATGAAGGAATGGAGGAGCTGCAGGATTACCTTTTCACTGCCCTGGGCCCCACTGATTTCTGTTAGGGATCGAGACACCGAGCATCAATGTCAGCTTACAAAATTAAAAGAGAGTATCCCTCCTCATAGAACAATACATCATCCATAGAGAAATCTTGCACAAAACAAAATCAAACCTAAATCTGATTAAGCCTTAGACCTAACAAGTGACAGGGAAAATAGAGAACATGGGAGCCAACTACACCATGGTGACGCAATTAGCAAAATTGAGATGGAGGGGAAGCCATTTCTCTAAAGACATGTGCCTCAGTTTTCCTAAACAATAAAAATCAAGAGAATAGCATGGAGGAGCCTCTCAAGACAGACTTAAGAGGTTCGCCAGCCAAATTCCGTGCACTGAGCTGGTACATAAAGGGACAGAATTGAGCTTTCATCGTGTGTTTCCTATTCAACCCAAAGGGCAGACTCCTCTCTCCCGGCCCCCAGATGCCTGCCTTCTGGTCATCCTTTTTCAGTAGGTAGTGTGGACACTGGAATGGACTCCATGGAGATGTGTTCTCCAACTGGTGAAGGGGTCACTGATGGTAATGCTAATTATGAGGAATGGTAGTGGTGGTGATGATTGATAGATTCAGCATAGAATGGCTCCTGCTCCGCCACCTCCTCCCCACCCCCCCCCCCCCCCCCCCCACTGTAACTCAGCGCAGCCTGGGGACCTGCAAATGCAGCCTGGGAAATGACAACTTAGCCCGAGAGACAATAACTTGGCTCGGGAGACTGAGACGTGCCCTAGCCCTTACCCTAGCCCAGTACACAGAAACCTACCCTTGACCAATCAGTAGTGACCACCTAGCCAGGTGAATTGGAACCTATGCCTGACCCATCCGTAGTGACCACATATGCCTCCCTCTGCCTCTTGCCTAGCAGCCTATCCCTCCCTCCGCGTTGTGCCTCGCAACCCCCTTACCTGTGTAACTTCACCCCCATTGTGAGGCAGCCCGGCAGCTTTTCCCCAACACAGCTTGTCACTGTCACCCGGTGTTGCGGCTCGTTTCTGTCGATAATGATAACACTAATCGAGCCCTCCTACATGCCAGGAGCTGCACATTACTTCATTTACTCTCCCCGTGACATTAAGCGCGTCCTTCATTATTCCCACTTCACAGATGAGGAAACGGAGGCTTAGAGGAGTGGAAATTTTGCTTATGACCCACAGCCAATAGTATTAAGTTGGAGAGGCTTGTACCTGAGAGCCCAGGGCTCTCACCTTCCCCAAGTACTTAATTTACCATAAATGTAAAGGAAGAGGTTACTTTTTTGGTTCCATGTTCTCCGACATGATCGATGTCCTTCGGCGAGGGGCTCCACAGCCTCTGGATGAGTAACAGGAACAGGAAATACAGTGAAACCCGGACCCGTTTTATGACTGAGCGATCCGAGCCTTCGCCTCCAGACTGGAGCTCTGCTTAAATGGGTTGCTATTTCGGGATTGCTTTGGGGACCCATGGTGGTAGAGAGCAACGTGTCGTCTAATAATATTAACCTGAATACACAAGGAAGTGCTATCCAGGGACATAACGTACTTTTGCATTAGAGAGTAAAAAAGGGGAAAAAATGAAAAACTAGAGCAGAGAGGTAGAAGGTGAAAAGGAAAATAGGTTATGCAAATGAGAAGTCGGCTGGGAAATAAGCTTAAGGCATAATTAGTAAGAGGGCGGAGGGGACGGGTGAGGCAGGGCTCACTTTGCAAACTGCGTGCTGGGTGCTGCTCGCTAGCGCGTCGTGTGCTGTGCAAAGTGTTACTGTCTCTTAGTTTTTCTGTGTCATTAAGGACAATTCAAACACTCCTATTGTGTTACGGAAGCCTAGGAGGCTACCGCGCACATGACTCGGTGGCGTTGCCCTTACAGCTGCTCAGTACATAGCCTCTGTGTGTGGGCACGCGTTTGCGTCGCTGTGGAGACCACAGCCACACTGCTGGCCATGGCCTCACGTGCCGCTCTATTCAGGATGCAGTGGCATTTAGCCACGTTGTACCAAAAGCCTACCACAGACTATGACTTAACCGTTACTGCAAAAACAGAATGAACTGGAACCTTTGATCTCCGCCGGCCATTCCTGAATCTGTGAGCCAGCTAGTCCCAGAAGGACAGTTGGCACATGAATTTTTGGGTTGTGTTTCAGAATACCTAGATGTAGTTTGGACACTGGTTTTTTGTGTTTTGCTTTTGTAAGATCAGATATTAACTCTTACACTGAAGGCATTAAGTATGGAATAAAAAGAGTAAAGTAATGACGATAGTAGTTTGAGCATGAACAGAATGGCTCAGGTAGATGTCACGATGTGAGTAAGAATTACCATGGATACGCAGTGACTGTTGAATCAAAGCTCAAATAATCTTAATTTCAACCCTCCTTTGTCACATGGCTTACATAAACCAATGTCTCTGGGTTTTACCCCTCGGTCATACATTCCAGTACTTTCTCATGTCTTTTGTTAAACAGTCTGGCTTTGCTTAAAATTTCACAGCACAGAGATCAGACCATTACGTTTCCTTTGCCACTACGTACGCACCCCTTTCCCGGTAATCCTGCGTTCGTTCAAAACCCATGTGCTCACTACCACGAAGGGACTTGATTTATTCTAGGGTCCTCCCTCAAAAACAATGACGGAATTCTGGAAGACTCTGATTAGGTGAGCATGAGATCCGCGTTTGCATAACTGGTTTACGACACTACTATCCCAGGGGAAATCTCAATCTGTTAAGTGCCTAACATGTGTCGTGTGTGAATTGATCAAATGAGTGCCCCCTTCTCAAGAAGAACACAGGAATGTCAACCCCAGCCCAAGTTATTTTCGTTTTGGCTCTGCAGCAGCCTTGATTAATTTGGCTGGCTGCTTCTGCAGAACAACAGGACCCCACCCTGAAGTCCCGCAGCCCCATACAGTATAGGATTTCCTGTGTGCGAGGCCAAAGAGTCACTGCAGGGGCTATTGTGGTGACTTGTTATATTAAGAACTCCCCACCCTGTAAACAAGACAATTTAAAACACATTGACGTAAATGAAAAACAAATGTAACCCCATGTAAATAAGAGAAACAGTAATTTATCTGACAGTTTCTTAAAGAAATCTGTGTTTATTTGTGAACATGAACTTGAATTTTATGTACAGCCTTTACTTTTGTTGTTATTGTTCTCAAGTTTATTTAGATGTTTAATCTATTAATCTCTCTGACTTCAATAAACTGTTGTCCTGATCACTATAGTTTCTTCTTTCCTCCCTATGTTATAAACAATATAAATATTTAACAATTCATCTATGTTTTAACCTCAACTATCCAATGTGCTAGCCATTAGCTATATGTAGCTCCTAAATACTCTAAATACTGGAAATGTGGCTAGTATGAATTGAGATGCACCAGAAGTTTAAAATACACACTGAATTTCCGATGTACAACAAAAACTTAAAAGATTTCATTAATATTGTTATGTTGATTACATATTTAAATGATAATAGTTGGGATGTATTCAGTTAAATAAAATGTATCATTAAATTAATTTCGATTCTTTCTTTTTACTCTCAAAAATGTTACTACTAGGAGATTTTGTATCTAGTATGTGGCTCATATTATATTTCTAATGGAAAGGACATATATAAACAACACAGCTCACTATCTGAAGTAGAGTTATACCAAAAAATCTTTAATTCAGTGACCACTCTACCAGTAGTTTCTAGGGCCAAAAGAACAAGTTGATAGCTCGCATATTCCTTGAAATCACGCAGGGATTATTTTCTCCAGCACAGTAGCTTCTACCTATTGGGTGTCCAGTAGTGTCTCTAAGTGAATCAATAAATACGGTAGTTGTCCCCTTACCTGGGGTTTCACTTGCCATGGTATTAATTAGCCATGGTCAACCACAATCTGAAAATATTAAATGACAAATTCCAGAAGTGAACAATCCGTATATTTTAAACTACGCCGAGCTGAGCAGTGTGATGACCTCTCCTCGTACCATCGCACTCCGTCCCTCCCAGGATGTGAGTCGGCCTTCCGTCCAGTGCATCCAGGCTTCTGTGCTACCTGCGTGGTGGTCACTTAGTAACCATCTTGGCGATCAGATCAGTTATCAGAGAAGGAGGGAGAGAGACCACAATCACGGAACTTCTATTACAGTATATGGTTCGCTCCAAAGCGTCCTGGTGTATCGTAGTTAAGGTGGTTAAGCGCTTACTTTGCCTAATTTACAAATTAAATTTTTCCATGGGTGTGTGCGTATAGGAACAACACGTAACCCATGTTGGTTCGGTACTCTCCCCTGTTTCAGACCTCTGCTCCGAGAATAAGGGGGGACCACTGTGAGTGAATGCAGGAACTCTTCAAAAACGCACTAAACAATGAATACGTCTGCCGTTTTTATTATTTCAAGAGCATTGTGAATTGTAATTTGTTTTATCTAGTAAAATAATCAAACACACTCTTCTAGAAAGAAGTGAGTAAACTCTTCACTTTCTGGAAATAATTTTTGATACTGGTTCGAGATTAGAGGAAGCATGATTTAGATTCCCACCGTCAAGTTCTAGAGTGAAGGGGGAAATTTATAACTGTCTCATCAGGACATTAGACGAACCTATCAGAGAGACGTATTTTGTAACTTACACCTAAAAATATTTGAATTACACCTGGATTTCATTTACCTCTAATATAATCCTGCCTTTCTCTTAATGAAGGAGGACATTTGAAAAACCATCAGGAAGTTAGCTTCTGAAATCCTATAGGATTATAAAAGTTACATTTCTCATTTCCCACTCCATGACATCAGAATGGCACGAAATCGTTAAGGAAACGCTGCCAGCTTTGAAAATAACTGTGCACGACCGGTTATCCTCTGACTGACGGGGCCTGCATGACGTTCTCTTGACTGCAACGAAAGAAAACGTGAGTGATCCCCGAGAGGAAACTCGACGGCAACGGCAGGGGTGAGAACACGGCAAGAATCCAAGAATCCTTCCCCCTAGGAAATGGATGCACTCGCTGGTACACTTAGCTGCATTCCTGATTTCTGCTCATTCCAATCAGGGAAACCAGAGCGATCCTTTTCTTAAGGAGCCGGACTCATTCTTGTTCCCAACCTGGGGACACGGTGTGATGGATGACAGCAGGGCCGTGGGACCGTCTCCTGACGCTTCCGTTTCCGTATGTACGTGTCCCTTCCCTGGGCCAGGGGTTATTCCCACGGATTCCGCCCAGCCCTACCACCCCTTGTGTGAGCGAACAACGTGGTTTTTTTTAAATTATTGTCACTAAACCTCTCTCTTGGAAGAGGGTTTTCTAGATACTGGTTCCAGGTGAAGCTTTCCCAGGTGCATATGAGAAAAATGGAACTAAAGGAAGTACATTTATGGATCGCTTTGAGAATACAAATGACGTGTGCTCCGTTGCTGTCGTGTTAATACGCTTGTTTGGCTTCGGGCTCTGTGCATTCTTTTCTACTGAACTTGTGACATTCACTGAGATTGACTCTCACTGGGCCCTAATGAAAGCTTCAAGAAATTTTAAAGGATTGGTCTAATCTGGGTGACCTTTGCTTACTAAAATCAAATTAGAAATCAATAAAAATAATAACTAGAACTTTCCCGAATATTTGGACATTAGGAAACTCGCTTTACATTAGGCGTGGGACAAAACAACAATGAAAGCAGAAATGAGCTGTTTAGAACTGCATGGTCATGAGCCTATTTCCTATGAAGCCTTGTGGAACACCAGTAAGGCAGTACTTCAAGAAAATTTTATAACCTGAATTTCATTGATTAGGACAAGAAAAGAAAGTATGAAAAGCAGTGAACAAAGTATCTTTTTCAGTTAGCTGTCGGTGGTCACTGAATCTCATGTCATTTTGCTCTGGCCTGTGGCTCCGTTCCATGTGTCTCTCCATTCCTAGAGCCAGGCTGAAGGGCCCTCTGTGCGGACCAGTCTGCTCCTGTTCTCACGGGGAGGTAAAGGGCGAGAGAGCTGGTGGAAACTCATTTGTACCTCAAAGCTTCTAAGCAGAACTGGCACATTGTCAAATCAAGTTCAAGCCCAAGCACAAAGTCAACAGGTTGAGCTGAATTAAAAGGAAATACACTGCTGTGTGCTATATTGATAAAAAATATTCAGTTTCCTTCCTTCTGCATTTAAAAGATGTTCACCCCCACCTCTAATAAAGCGACCTTGAACATCTCACCCAATCTCAAAGCTCGAAACCTAGGGTCTCACGATAGGCTCTCCATCGGGTGAAGATCTGGAGACCCACCAAATGAAAGGGCACTTCCTTCAAATGTACCGTCATAGGACAGTGAGTGACAACTGGAACGAACACTCTCGTTGGGAAAAAAGACAAGAACTACTACTTGATTAGGCCTTTATTTTTCTCAGTTCATTGTTTTCCTAGGCTCTTCTCCTGGCAAAGCCTTCTTTTCTAGGATCTTCCTTGATTGCGTCTTAGAAGGACACTGGATGATACACAACATTAGGCCGAGCAGCTCGCTAAGCCTGCTCTGTCCTTCTAGAAAACTAGGGACCCTGTTTTATACCTTCAGTTATTCTCTTTTAATCCAGGCTGTTGGGACTCCTGGCAGAAACTCTCTCAAAACAAAGTGGTTTAAAAAAATTATTTGATTTCCCCCAGAAACCTGTGCAGATAGCCCTCCCCCTGTACCCTCGTGTCCTTTTGAGATACGTCTTTCTTCCTCTCCACACTTATGGGTAACTTGAGCTACCAGGCTTCAAGAGGACTGCGGACATCTGTTTTTGCTAAGCAAGCCATTTTATCCGACCCACGTGATTTTCTAGGGGTCACTTTAAGCATTCAGCATTTTTAACACAGATGACGAATGGCAATGCCCTTTATTTGGGTACCGTATCTTTATCTGAGCCTTAATGATACCTTTGTTGCTCACAGCATTTCTACTTATATTTTAGTAATTAGAAACAATTCTGTTTCCCAACTGGGCAATCCCTACAATTTCCCAGTTGTTCTCATTTCTCTTTCTTCCTTGCTGGCAAAGCAGCCTGATTGTTTTCTGAGTTTAGCTGATAATTCTGGGGGAAAATAACCAAGCCACAGCAGTAGCATTCTGTTTTGCCACCTCTTCCCCCAAAGCTATTCATCCATTAGGTTGCAGGTTTGCTAAATGTTTCGTCACTGTATACTATGGATCGCCATTTTTCCAGCCTCCAACAGCCACTTCTTTGGCCCCAAAGTCTACGGACTTCCCGTTGTTTGCTACAGAAGCACGTTACCTTAAGATACCGACATTTCCGTCAGTCAGCTTTGTTAAGTAACAAACGGGCTCAATGGCTTAGTGAGTGCTCCCACCAGTAAAAACCCATTTCTTGCTCATGGCTACACAGAATCTTGGGTCAGCTGCAGTTCAGCGGGAGGCTTTACACTGGCTGGGCTCTGCTCTGCTGCCTTCCCATTCTGTGCCAGCAGCTTCCAGGCCCCTTGGAGCTGCCACTCAGCACGCACGTGAAAGAACTGGCGCCCTGTTCATTCTGCTCGCATTCCATTGGCCTCTGCAAGTTCGATTGAAATCACTGGGCAGAGAAGTGCAATGCTTTTACAGGAAAGGGTGACATGAATGACGGCAAATAACAAAAATCCCCACGTGACCCCATGGGAAAGGATCTGAAAGAAAACAACAGAAACCAGCCCCATAAAATGGCAAGAAACAGCAAATACAAAACCTAACCCAATCAGAAATAAATTTACTAGACAACAAACATATCAAAAATTATTTATTAAACCGAATTCTTTAAAAAAAAAAAAAAAAGACCAAACAACTAATAAAACTGAAAGTCCTCTCGCAAGTTTGGTCAAGTAAAATGAAAGAGACCCAAAACATGACCAGAGATGTGGCAGAGATTGCAAGGAGATCAGAGAATCGTATGACCAATCTCATTGCAAAGGTTAGAAAACACAGACCAATTTGGAGACATCTGGGACTGATCACAACTATTTGTGCAGAACGTAAACCCCATAAAGAAACTGAATCAAGAATTAAAAACCTTCCCTAAGTTAAAACACGAGATACAGAAAATCGTATAGGAAGTTTTTATCAAACATCCAAGGTGCACATGCTTTGATCTTACACAAAATAACGTAGGGGATACAAAAGAGAAAACATTTCTCCTCATATGATTCTGGAAGACTAAGTTAATCGTGTATAGAGAGAAAATTTATACAACTCTCTTATTCATGAACATGAATTCAAAAATTCTATATCGAATATTAGCAAAAAATACTGGGGCTGCACCAACGGGTTAATATATCTTGAATAATTTCAGTTTATGCCAGCAGTGCAAGTCTCACTTAATATTAGAAAGTAAGTTAGAAATAAAAACAGAACTCTTTAACTACTAAATTAGATCTAGACAAAATACTCAAAAAATACTGTAATAGTGGAACATTAAAGATGTTTCTTTTAAGATCATAAAACACAAGGTTGTCTTTTAGCACCACTTTTATTCAATCTTGTGTCTAAGGCAGTAAGTCAAGAAAAATAAGACATAAAGATTGATATATATATATATATATATATATATATATATATATATACACACACACACACACACACACACACACACACACACATATATATATATATATATGGAACATAAAGTTTAGCAATGTTTCTGGATACAAAATCAAATATAAAAATCAATTACTTTTCTAAGCACAGGGAATACAGAAAAAGAAAACATCATAATTATAATATACCAGTTGTAGTATCTCCTAAGAAATATTAGGTACCCAAGCTTAGGTATAATCATTTTGCCAGATTATAATAAAAAAATGTAATTTTATTGAAAAATATTAAAGAAATTTGCATACATATATATCACTTTGTGAATTTAAACTTCAGTATTTTAAACATATAAATTTCAAAATTCCAATGAGTATGTTCCTAAGACTTGGCAAATTAATTTATAATTTTATATGAAAAAGAAAAGCCTGAGAATAGCCAGAATTCTCCTGACGAACAAGATCGGTGATTGAAGTTCCAATATCTGTAATCAAGACTGATAAAGATGGTGTGTATTGGTTCAGAAACAGACAAACAGACCACTGGACCAGACAGAGGTGCAGAGAAACATCCCCAGACAGCATGGAAAAGTGATTTCTAACAGAGCTCGTGTGGAGATCCCTGTGGAAAGCCACTGTTTACTAAGTAGAGCTGGATCATTAGTTTTCATATAGAAAAAAGAAATTAGAGTCCTTATCCCACAGCTTTTATAAAATCATCTCTCTCCAAATAGGAACTCAGTGAATAAGGTGAGTTTACTTAAGGCTAGCTGAATTAAGAAATTAAGTGTGAAAGTCAGAACAACTGAACATTGAGAAGACCATGTAGGATAATCTCTATGTCTTAAGAAATATATATTAAATAAGATATTAAAAATTTCCTATGGAATTATAGACAACATTGACTATTCATAATTAGAAGTTATGTTCATTAAAACTTACCATAAGAGAAATGAAAAAACATAGATTTAAAAATGTATTTGCAAAACCAAAAAATGTAAAATGGACGTGCACCAAAAGTATAAAAACTCTTATCCACCCTGCACCTCAAAAACAAAAAAACAAAAAGCAAAAGAAAAGAAAAATGGACAAAAGACTTGAAATGACTAGACTTCACAGAAGAGAAATCACGAATGACCAAGAACTTAAGAAATAACCATCAGCCTTTTTAGAAATCAGGAAAATGCAAATTAAATCCAAGATGAGATACAATTTTGTGCCTACCAACTAGGAAACAAAAGCTTGGCTTCTCCACTATTGGCGGGGCTGGGGAACACCTGTGCCCTGGTAGCGGACGTATTCATGGGTGTACCGACTCTAGAAAACAGTAAGAAGAAAATGTACATACCCTGTGTCAATTTTCCTCTTTGGTATATATTCCGGAAAAAATTCTTACACATAGTCACTAGAAGATACTGTTTATAAAAACCAATTAAAAACAACAACAACAAAAAACCCAAACCTAGACACTAACCAAATGCCCATTATTAGTAAAAGTGGTGAACAAATTCTGCTATCTTTATATAACAAATACATGTATTTGAGAAAATAAAATAAATACAGATCTACAAAACAACTTGGACGAATTCAAGAACATATTGTTTACTGAAAGAAGACATGTAAGGACGCTAATCTAGTAAAACTATGAAAAAAAAAAAAGGCGAGGGAGCTGATAAAACAAATTCAGCCTCATGCTGCCCCAGAACAGAAGGAAAAATGACCAAGATGGAATGTTCTGGAAAGACAACAATGGCAGAGGTACAGAAGGTAGAGTTCTTTTTGTCGAAATGGGAACTGGGTAAATGCGAATAGTTCCTACACCTTATATTTATGTAAGTTTAAATAGTTCCTACCCACTCAGTACCCATCTTACAGCACCAATAAAGAAGGCACGACACAGAAGAATTAGCCGCACCTCAGGAGACGCCAGCAGGTGTGGCCTAACGAGACGACAGACTTCTCCGTCATGGGGTCCACTCGGTCTCAATCCCATTAGAATTAGCTCAGGGGTAAGTTCAAGGTAACGTGTCAGCACGTGAGGAACCTACCCACGATCCAGACTTGAGAGAGAAGTGGCCAGGGAAGCCCTCCTGAGAGAGTGGACAACGTGAGGCCTGAGAGAGGAGGAGGGTTTAGTCAGGGACGTTTTCCAGTCAGAAGAAGGAGCACGTCCAAGGGAAGACCCCCCAAAACAGGAATGAGCTTCTGGAGGGCGGGCCCTTTGCAGTACTGACTCCCCCACTGGGTGAGTGTTCTAGGGACCCGTCTGCACCCGGGCACCAGCGGGCGTGGCGGTGAGAGGCTGCGTGCGGCTTCAGTGAGTTTTTCTGGAGACTCTGTCACCATGTTTGCCCGTTTCATGACGGGTGACTGACCCGGACACCGTGCAGCATGACAGCGCACCTGCCCGCACCACGCTGAGTGCTCAGCAGTTTTTGACTCAAAACAGCACGGCCTCCGTGTCCCACCCTCTCTAGTCACCCAACCTCGCCCTGAGTGCTTTCTCTCCCCCCGATGAAGAAGGTCCTCAAAGGGAAACATTTTGCTGATGTGGAAGAGGTGACACAAAAAAACAGCAGAAGCACTAACAAGCATCCAAATCGACAAGTTCAAAAACGTTCTGAGCCATGGGAAAAGCGTCTTGATAGGTGTATTGCATCCAACGGAGAGTGCTTTGAAGGTGACTGAAGTTTAAATATGTGAGAGCAAATACACCGTTTTTTATAAGCACATTCCCGTTTGGGGGGTTCCCCCTCATATAAAGACCACCTTCTCGTCATCTTTCATGACCCCATGGCTAACGGATAGATGTATATGCTGTCCTTCTATGAATTAGAGTGGCAATCCTTTGCGAAAGGCTTATTCTGGCACGAGAGAGCCCTGGGCACCCATTCCCTCATTTCTCACAGCCCCGTGAGCTCCCCATCCTCACAGCTCTCATCGCTACATAGTGTAATATTTCCCTTGTTTGTCTTCCCTGCTAGACTAAGAGCTCCCTGAGTACTTCTATCACTTTGCCCATAATACACAGCATAGGGCCTGGCAAAAAGCAAGTGTTCGAAAAAGTGTGTCAGGAATGGTGAGAGAATAAAAAACAAGATAGAATACTCAAGAGGAAAAGGCGTGTTGGTGAGCTGGATGTATCCAAAAGGAGAGAAATCTGGGCGTGTACCAGAAACCAGGTCCGAAGCAAAGTGGAGAGACGACACATGTGAACTCCAACCAAGCTTGCTTAGTCTTCATCGACCTCTCGCTGTGTCATCTGTCAAAGAGTGGTACTCCCCTTTAGAAAACTGCTTCCAAATGTTACTGGTTTATTGATTCTGGGATTCAAGACTGGCTTATCTATAACATCACCAATATTCTATTGAAGTGTGGGTATGAGATCTGATTCTACAGAGGTGATCCAGGAAGGTGATGAATTTTCTACGTAGCTTAACATTTAATTCTATTAGACAACACTGTTAAAGTGATGATTCCTATAACTGAATTACAGTAATTTACTACATTAAGCCATCCTTGTTTTTCCAGGTGACACAACCCTAGCAGATGAAAAAAGCCGAGCCATAGAATTTTGCATTATATCCTAGGCTTGTAAAGAGTGATATAATATAACTCCAGGGGTTTGGGGCAGGTACTATAATGAGAGCTTATTACTGGGCTCTAATTTCCAATGGACCTTGGGTTTTCCTTTTAAGTAGAAGCCTGCATTATAGGACAAAGAGCTTTATCTCTTTCCACGGGAAAGCTAAGAATAACTGCTCTTTATGAGTCATGCAAACACATTCCGAAAAGGGCTTTCTTCTATTCAACATCTGCACCAGCTCTTCCTGTACGTTCCCACCACCTCGGTTCAGGTAGCGCTGACAGGCCTGGGATAATGGGCAGGGGTTATTTTTACTCCATTGAATTTCAATAAAGGAACAAAAAATAATTCACAGGAGCAAATATTTCAGTTTTCTGTCTTCAGAGACACAATGTGGCCAAGAGTGACCTTTGGGGACAGGAACTGTAGAAGAATTCTTTTTTCAGCTTGTAGTTGGTGCCAATTTCTCACCGCCGGAGACAATCCAGCCTCCCTGGGTGAGTCCTCCTTGCACGATCCTTTGTGTGGGTGATCACTTGATGTTTGGAGAAAATGTTTTGCTACTCAGCCCTACCTGGGAAGCTCCCTAAATGCCATTGCTTTTTTCTTCACACACACAAAAAATCTAAGTTACATTATTTTTGAAAGCTGACATTTCAGGCTCGTCATATCATGTGAAGAAGCTGTGTTCATATGTTTAAAAATCAAAAAGAAGCTTTATTTCTTTTTAACCAAATCTTAGATTTGTCTGTTAAAAATTGACCAGGGACTCCACTTCTCAAGTTTTTCTTGGTTTGGAAAGATTATTGTGGCAGGTAGAATGGTAGTGATTTTTTTTTTTCGGTATAATTTCTTTTTGCTGAAGAACTCTCCCCTTCTTTAATGGGGGTGGGGGTGGGTGGGCAGAGGGAGGTTAGCTGTGGTCTTAGGTAGTCGTCTCAAACACAGAACTGTGGAGTAGTGGAGGAGGGAGGTCTCATTTCACACTTCCCACAATTCTCTGTGCTTGTCTGACTTCCTGCACTGCATGCAGTGTGCATACAACACCACACAGCTCAAAGGAATGATGTGCCTTCCTCTCTCTCCTTGCTAACATCTGGAAATTAAAAAGAAGAGCAATGGTATGCATGCACGTGGATTATAATAATAATAATAAAAAATACATGTTAAAGGGGACCAGCTTCTAGCCTTTTTCGCTCATGCTAGGGAAGAAATAGACTTTGTACTGTAGGAGCTCTCTCATAGAGCAGATAGTCAATGCTTGTGGAATGAGCGAACACCATTCTAAAAAGAGAAACAAATAGCAGCGTAATCTCCAGCTGGACGTCCATGGTCCCTACTGGCCTGACCTCAGAGTGAAACAAATAAATAGAGGACTGGCTGGGGCATTACCGCTTCTCACACCAATCCAGCAGACTGGCAAATGTCTGGCATCTACTGCACCCAATAAGAGACAACAGCTGCTTGATGAGTCCTCCCACGAGAGGCTTCTGTCCCCTTTACAGCTCAGCATGGTGGAGCTAATGGAGGGCAAACTTGACAGAAGTAATTCCAACGGTGCAGCTCTGGCGAGACAGAGAAGAGGCCCTGATGAGCAGGGACGTGAAGGGACAACCTGTCTCACCTGGACGGGCAGGGCTGTTGTTTGGCACCTCCCTTTCCAGGAACGAAAACGCTTCAGGCCCGAGAAGCGTGCCAGCCCCGGGCAGGGCCCCACCGTGGCCGTCAGACTGCTCACCACGACGCTGTGACTGGTTCCCGTTCTCTGGGCTGTGTCCTGTGCTACAAAGCGACAGAAGGCATGGGGACACGCCTGCAAGGCTCTCGATGGCATGCATCGAGGTCTTTCTCCTCAGAACTTATTTTGGTGCCATGTACATCAAAACCACATTTTTTTTCTAACTGAGTTTGAGCGCCTTCAGTTCACAGAAGCAATTCACGTAAGTGGTGTAATGTCTCTTTTTTTTTTCCACCTCCCCCTAACTACGCCATGTTTTTCAACTAAAGACATGTGCTCTTGAAATCCTTTGTTCTCTTTACATATCCACGTCCCCGCCTCCTTCCGTCTGCACCCTTCCGTCCGGAGAAGGAAGAGAAATACCTTTTGGTCAATTAGGAAATCATTAAATTACTGTTAGGCACAGTTTAGCTAGACAGGACTTCTTACGTTGTCTCTCGATTTCCAGAACTAGGAAGTTTGGAAAGTTGGTTGAAAAGTGAAGTTTTTCATCGTACCTTTCACCCCACGGGTTCCCATTATAAACTTGGGAGACATGTTGCTTTTGAAGAAAAATAACCAGTCTGGAAAGACAATTTTTAAAAAAGTCATGAAAGGAGTCATTTTGAAACCTGAAGCTTGCCCCTCTCCATTGTCACAGGAGATGCTATATTGTTTAGAAATTCTTACTGACATAGTCATCTCATCTGCTTGATTAAGTAATTCTTTAAGCCAGCTACTTGTTTCCTTCTAGAACAACTACAAGAGATGGCATCTCAAATGCAGACAATTTTTCGGGCCCTGGGGAAGTCATGGATGTGTAAAGGAATATCTTTTTCCACTTGGCTATTTGTGATTACTACCATTTCAGGCTGGTTCTTACATCGGCCTGGGCACTTTTACAGCCCCTGCCCTGCCTGAAGGCTGAGCAGGATAAAGAGGTAGGTTCTGGGTCCAGAGTGTACCCCACTATCACCGTCAACAGAGTATTTTCACTCCTGTGCAATAGCTATTTATGGAGCAGCCACTGAGCTCTACTAAGGCCCCAGAACAAAAACAAGAGGGGAGTTTATGTTCCACAACTATCTATGCTGTAACGTGGTAAGTATTTATACCAGTTTTAGTTGCAAGTGACAGAAAATGCCAAGTCGCTTAGACCAGAGAAGAATGTATTGATAAATAAATGAGAAGTAGGTGGACAGGGCTGGCAACAGCCACGAATGAATTTAGGGGCTCAAACAATGTTCGATTTATTGGATTATCAGCTCTGCTCCCCTCTGTGGCTTGACTTTCCTCCCAGATTAACATGATGGCAAGATGGTTCCAGAAGCTGTCCTCTTGTGTGGGGAAGAGACAATATCTCTTACTGAGAATGCTGCAAAAATCTGGAAATTTCCCTCTGCTGGAAATAATTTGGCCAAATGCCTTTTGTAAACTGAACAAGGGGACCCAAATTGTAGGATTATGTTGATTGATGAAGCCGGGTCACGTAATCAATGAAGGAAATTCAGAGTTCTGACTGGTCAGGCCTGGGTCACATGCTCAGAACGAACCTTCGGTGACCTGATTGGCCAGGCCTGAGTCACGTGCCCATAAAGGAAATAAAGTGCTTTGAATGGCCGGACCTGAGTCAAATGTTTCACCTCTGATGTTAGGGGTAGAGGCCAACCTTCTGGACTGAGCACTGGGGAACATTATTCCCAAAGGAAACTCACAGGACTTACCGGGAGAGAGAGGAACGGGTGACAGACAGACACTCAGCGTTACACTTGGTGTTTAAAAGGCATACGGGGGACTTACTGTGTCCTGGGTACAGTGCTAAGCACTCACAGGCTTCACCTCATTCAATTTGATTCTCGCACAAACTTTACGAGGTGATAGCAACCACGATCTCCATTTTACATTTACGGCGTCCGAGTTTGGAAAATTAAGTAGCCTGCCTTAGGGCACATAGCTACCAGGAGGTAGAGCCAGGATCTGGGCTGCGATGCCTGGTTTTGGGGCCTGCACTCCGAAGCACTGTCGTCTACCGCTGCTTAAAAGGACCGTGACAACAACGGCAGGAGCTAATTCTCGTGGGACACTTGCTGTGCATAGGGCCTCATGTGGATTGTCACCGAGAGGCCGCATTCACGCCAAGTACTGCAGCTTCCATTCCCAGGAAGGCTTCGTGGAGGCGGAGAAGGGGGCGCAGAGCCGAGGCCCGCCCGGGCGTGACCTAAGGTTAAGGATGTCGTGCGCAGCAGGGCTGACGGAGGTGGTGGCAGTGCTAGGCCACTCTCAGTCACAGGAAGCCGTAAACACGTCTGCAGGCTGAGGAGAGGCCAGGAGCGGCGTCAGCTGACCAGGAAAAGACATCAGGGAGCTGTTTAGGCGGAGACTCTCCGGAGAGGCCGGGGAGAATGAGGATCACAGCTCGGGGCAGGTTTTCGCCCGGCCTGAGAGGGACACTTTTCTTCTAAGATGGAGGGGAAGGAGGGGGCGGGGACCCCGGGGAAGGAGAGCTTCTTGGTAACAGAAGACACGCTCCTCACAGCTGTGTGAGGGCTGCCCAACGCCTCCCGTGGAGTGTACGGGGTGACACCTGCTTTGTATTCCACCTGTCTCACTGTTCAGAGTCCCCTGACAGCACCAAATCTGCAGGTTTTCGGCTGGCTTTACAGACGTGGCACCGTGACGGTACCTGTCGTGTTCCATTACGGAATTCTTGTCAGATTTGCTTGCCTGACTGTTTATTACCTTGCCGAGGTATGTTCAAGGTGCTTTCTCTGTCATTCTGGTGTTTTTATAATACACGTCCACGAAGAACGAGCTTCACAATTTATTACAGAATCACGTGTAACTTGATATATTCCCAGAACTTTTGCACATAAATTAACATAAATAGGCAAATAGTACATTTCCAATAGAGACGGAATAAGCTAACTAATTAGCTACGATTTGCAATGTAGATAAATGGGCAGCTGGAAGTGACAACCCATTACTTTATAATTAATTGACTTAGATCTTTTTTAAAATTAATTAGTTAAGAAGTACAGCTGGGCAGAGACGGATGCACAAGAAGCTTTTGGTACTCCCCTGAGAAATCAAGGTCAAGCCCGTGAGTGTGGCTATTCCACATTTCGACTGTCTGTTCAGAAGTAATCCAACCTGCCAATTATTGCGAAGATGCTAACTGTGTCCTCCAGGTCCTGTTGTAAACCCACAGGTAATGGTATTTTCTGAATACTGACTTATCCTAATTACAGCTCTACTGTTCTGTGTGCATGTGTGTGTATATATGTATACACACATATTTTATATATGTATATACTCGTATATACATATATACAAGGACCGCTATTAATTGTTTGAAGAGGGGCCATATGTAATGGGGAAAGGCAAGATTCAAAAGACTAACCCCCACTAGATTAGACCCCGCCCTGCTACTAAATGCTGTGTGACATGGGGCAAATTAGTGACCTCTCTGTCTCTCGGTTTCCTTATCTGTAACATGGTGATAATGGCACCTTCTAAAAAGTACGTATGACTTACATTTGTCAATCTGCATGAAGTGTTTAGAATAAACTAAAGCTGTTATATTGCTTTAGCATTACTTTTTCTCATCACCCCTGCCAATAATGAAAATATGAGAAGACATAGGTACTAAACTTATAGACCTAGGACTCAAGGAAGACTTCATGAACCTGACCTCAAAGGCAAGGGAAGTAAAAGCAAAAATAAATGAATGGGATTATATTAAACTAAAAAGCTTCTGCACAGCAAAAGAAACCATCAACAAGGCAAAGAGACAGCCAACTGAATGGGAGAAAATATTTGCAAATAACGCA
>PVJL010006134.1:0-97002 GCA_004026885.1 Lyroderma lyra
TCAGGTTCATTCCTTTGCATATGTTTTTCCTGCTTTCCCAGCACCACCTACTAAAGAGGCTGTCTTTTCCCCATTGCATATTTTTTGTTGCTTTATCAAAAATTACTTGTCCATAAATTTGTGGATTTATTTCTGGATTTTCAGTTCTGTTCCATTAGTCTCTGTTTCTGTTTTTCTGCCAATACCAAGCTGTTTTGACTATTGATGCTTTGTAATATAAATTGAAGACAGGGAGTGTAATGCCACCAGCCTTATTCTTTGTATGTAGTATTGCTTTGGCAATTCGAGGTCTTTTAGGGTTCCATATAAATCTGATAATTCTTTTATCTATTTCGTGAAAGTATGATTGTGGGATTTTGATAGATATTGCATTAAATCTGTAGATTGCTTTGGGCCAAATGGCCATTTTAACAATGTTAAGTCTTCCTATCCATAAACAGGGGATATTTTTCCATTTCTTAGTGTCTGATTCAATTTCTTTCATAAGTGTCTTATAGTTTTCTGTGTATAAGTCTGTCACGTTCTTTGTTAATTCCCAGGTATTTTATTCTTTTTGTTGGGACAGCAAAAGGAATTGACTCCCTCATTTCTTTTTCTAAGGACTCATTTGTATATAGGAATGCTATTGATTTTTATACATTGATTTTGTATCCTGCTACTTTACTGTATTTATTTATTGTTTCTAATAGTTTTCTGGTGGAATCTTTGGAATTTTTTATGTAAAGGATCATGTCATCTACAAATAGTGACAATTTGACTTCTTCTTTCCCAGTTTGGATACCTTTTATTCCTTTCTCTTGCCTGGTTACTGTGGCTAGAACTTCCAGTTCCACTACTATATTAAATAGCAGTGGTGACAGGGGGCATCCCTGTCTTGTTCCTGATTTTAGGGGAATAGGCTTCAGCTTTTCCCCATTCAATATGATGTTGACAAATTTGGTTAGTAAAATTATATAGGTTTTAAGTGTATAGTTCTATAATACATCTATGTGTTGAATTACGTGTATTATTTTCTTTTAATTGGGATAATTACTGTGTTGTATTATAGCAAAAGGCTTGCTAATTTTTTTTTATTGTTAGACTTTTTGGGGTGACATTGGTTATCAAGAGTTACATAGGCTCCAGGTGTACAATTCTACAGTGCATTGTCTGAGTGTGGCATTATGTGTTCACCACCCAGAATCAGTTCTCTTTCCATCACCACGTACTTGATTCCCTCTCCCTCCTCTCCCACCCTTTCCCTCTTTGCCCTCAGGTAGCCACTAAACTATTGATTGTGCCCATGATTTTTTGGTTCTTTGTTGCTTTCAGCTTTATATTCCACATATGAGTGAAGTCATATGGTTCTTAGTTTTTCTGTCTGGCTTATTGCGCTTAGCATGGTGATCTCAGGGTCCATCCATTTTGTTGCAACTGTCAGTATTTCATCTTTTCTTACAGCTGAGTAATACTGTGTATTTGCACCACAGTTTCTTTATCCAGTCATCTATAGGAGGGCAATTTGGTTGTTTCCACATCCTGGCCACCGTGAACAGCTCTGTGATGAACATTGGGGCACATCAGTCTTTGCAGACTAAGGTTTTCAAATTTGCAGGGTATAGATACCTAGAAAGGGTCATATGGTAAGTCCATTCCCAATTTCCTGAGGAACCTCCACACTGTCTTCCATAGCAATTGTACTAATTTGCATTCCCACCAGCAGTGTGTGAGAGTTCAAAAGGCTTACTAATTTTAACCTATTTTTGTATTCAAGGAATAAGCCTTATTGAATAAAGGAGAAAGATTTTTTGAATATTATTTGACTTCAGTTTGGAAGTATTTATTTGGAATTGTGCTTCTATGCTTATAAGTGAGATTAGTCAGCAGCTTTCTATACTAAAATTTGTACTAAGCATATTAGTTTGAATTTCTGACATTTTATCTTAACTGTTAGCAATGTGGATTTCTATGTCTTTAATTGCATTTTGGGTTTCCTTGCATTATTTTTTAAATTTATTTTTATTGTTAGACTTATTGGGGTGACATCTGTTAGCAAGGATTACATAGGTTTCTATTTTTGTATCCAGTCCCTCTCCTCCTACACATGTGTGATTTCATCTTGGCCTGTTCTCTTTCTATGGCTCTTAGTTCCTGTTTCCTTAGAGGCTATCACTTTCTAAACAATGGTGTTGTAAGCACCATTCCATTGTGCTTATTTTTTTCTTACTTCAGTATTAAGTTATGTAGTCTTCTAAATCTTGAAGTTGACTTTGCAGTTCTTAAGTTTATACAGTATTTTCATAGGCCTGCTCTAGACTTGTGTTTTTTTCTCCTGGGATGAGAATATATGAGGGCTGTCTGGACAGCATCCAGCCATGTAATATGAAAAATACAGGCATTTATGGCTGGATTTTTTCTGGGCAGCTCTTGTATCTATCTTGACCTGCACTGTCCAGTACTGTAGCCATGAGCCAGATGTGGCTATTAAGTTCCTAAGTTGCAATACCCTCTTTTTAAGTGTTCAGTAGCCACATATGGCTAGTGGCTATTGAACCCAGCAGATAACATGTCAGTAATCACAGTAAATTCTATTGGGTAGAGCTGATTTAGACCCTTTGCTTTCAAACAGACACAGTGCGTGGATTATTTTTAACATTTTTCAGTGATCTCTTGGGTAAGTTATCAGTTTGTTTTAAGAATAATATTAGCAAAGTTTATAGCAATGGATCTGGCACTCATTTTACCCAATTTATTGTTTATTGCAAACATTGTGACTGGATATCTCTTTATTCATGGATGAAGAAAAAGGGGAAAAAACCCTTCTACCTGGTTTCTTTGAAATGTTCTGCTTAAAAAAGGAAGGTAGAATGTACGATACAGATACAGAAGAATTCTCTATGAAAAACAGAACTAAATCCTTGAAAGTGTTTGTTATGTGCCCTTAACATAGGTAAATAAAACATTGCAGTGGAGCTGAGAAATGAGGAGATACAGGACTGAAGTGAAAACAAAACTGACTGTGAAGCTGAAAGAAATAAGAAGAGCTGAGTAAAATAAAGAAATATTGTAATGTTGATGTAAGAAGTGTCCAGATCTGTAGGTAATTATTATGACTTTGAATCAAACTGACCATAATTTCTGGGAGTCAAATCTGAATGGATTAAGAAAAAGCTCCAGAGAATGGCAGTTTTGCAGCTTATTTTATACATTAGAATTAAAATCAAAGGAGGAGACTTCAGGAAGAAATTTATGGGTGGTAGATTAAGAGGGTGAGAGAAAGCAAGGTGGGGAAATCTCTGGGATTGGATAGAAAGCAAACCGGAAAGACGTGGATTTCTTTTATATTGGTGGGCACAGGGTAGTTAAATAATGTTTACAGCACATATAGATGGTATGCAGGGAACAAGGTAACAATGAGGAGTTCTGTGGTCTCCCACTGTGGTGAGGTAGATTGTGCCCTTAGAGGTTTGGGACTGGAGATTACTCTGATACTTCACAGGTATGTTATCTTAGATGCTCAAAGACAACACACAGGCTCACTTCACGTAAAGACTGACCTTTGTCACGGAGGCTCGGGGCCTGGAATGTGACTACCGCTATGACCTGCTTTCAGTTAGAATTTACGCTCAGACCATCCTGTGTGGTTACATTTGGTCTCTGTGTTTGTAGGGCCCACCACGCTGGCCTCCCCTGAGTTTGTCATCCACAGTAACAAGGAAAATAAATGCAATGCCAGGATGAATTCTTAATTAGAAGTACAAGGGAAGAAAAACAACAAATACTACATAAAACCAAACCATGATCTGGAAGGAAAGCTTGACACATTTCTACCAAATTCAGAGGGACATGGGATAAGCTAAAAATGAAAAAAAGAATAGAATATATGAAGTCTGGAAAGTGAGGAACCAACAGATGAATAACATCTTTCCCCAGAAATACTATTCAAAAATATAAAACAATGAACATTCCTTACATTGGAAAATATTTGAGTATTCAAATGAAAAGTATTAAGTAAATAACATATGAAGCTTGGTGAAATTTTAGAATTTCAAGGTGAAGAAAGTATTATTGTAGCTTATGGTGTCTTATTTGCAGTTAATGTTTTCCTAACCAGGAAAAAAATGTGGAAAACAAGTTGAGACACTGACTAGTTTACTAGTTTTCTACTTCCTGGAACAGCTCTGATAGGGTCACAATAGGTAATAGTTCATGAAGTCACATTTTTTAAAAGATGACTTGTAAGGTTCTCTAGTTACTATCTTCAACCACGATTGGCTGCAGTTGGAATTATATCCACATGTAGTTTAATTAATGGAGCCCAAGGGCAAACATTGTCCCCCAAGTCAGATTTGTTGTGACTTCTCTTTTTTGTTCAAGACCATTTTTCAAAATAGTTCTCTTGTGGCCTGACTTTGAGGGTGGGGAATGGGGTTGCAGTCTTGTGTAATGTGATGGATCTCGGGTGTTAGAACAATGTTACACAACCCCGCATTTTTATCATTCTAGTGACTATTGCTGGACAGGGGGAGCTTACTTCCCTGCCAGATATTTATACAAGCTAATCAGAGGCTTGATACAATACAGATGGTGATAACCTTTTGCCGTACCAAGTTCATGTTGAGTTTTCCTTTGGCAGCACAGGGTTTGCCTCATTCAATATCCTGGACCGAAAAAAAAAAAAAAAATTCTATTTCTTCAATGCCTCACAAAGGATAGCAGATGATGTAAACCAACTGAGAAACACGAAGAAGAGAATCCAGTGCTAGGCCTCTGCCACATTCCCCAAACATTACCACAGATCTATTTACTTTTTAGATCTGTGGGATGAAAAATAGTTTTATTGAGTTATGTTTTTATTCAAGGATGATGAAGTAAAAAGATTGGGGAGGGGGGGCACATGATTTTCAGTAAATTATCCATTTCTCTGTCTTTAAAGTACATTCCAAATCTTGTGTAATTCTTTGCTTGGACTTCTAGTCCTGCTATTCCTCTTGCTATTTTAAGCCTAATATGTTGTCTTGCCATCAGATAGAATGGTTCCTGTAAATATTCACCAGTTCCCTGCAAGAAGAGAAGAAAAAAAGAATCGCAGCTTTAAGTGTTGTTTATCTAAGAAATCTCTGCCAGATCCTAACCTGGATGTTAAGGAATGTTACTGACATGAGCTAAGATTAATATTACGAGGTACTATTTGTTCATGTCAGAAGGAGAATAAAGGCACAAAAAAGGAAACTTTATCATTTTTTGTACAAAATTACACACACGCACGCGTACACACACACACACACACACACACACACACACACACACGGATATTCCATACATTCCTACAGTTCATTCAAGACCAACTCACTCAAGCAACTCTCTCCACTAACTCATTCATTGAATAAATATTTATGAGCTCACACTCTGTGCCAGATGCTGTTGAGAATTCCGTACTGAAAAAGACAATTTACTTTTTTCCTCTCTTCTCCTTTTCATCCAAAAGTCTCACTTTTTTTTTTTAGTGTCTTGCTCACACTTAACTGTCATGGTCTTATAGAAGAGCAAGTAGTCAAAATGAGCAAAAATGTAGAGGAGCGTCCATGGAGATTAGGGTGTGATGTCACAGTGACACGACTCAGCAGGAGTTTATCACCGGGTAAAGACCGAGGATGTTGTACACACGGCTTGCCACAGCTTGGAGTGCTAGAACTAGAAGTTACCCTTTGAATACTGATGTACAATTTTAGAAACAAATAAAATAATCTCTAGCTGCTGCCTACCCTCCATAGCAGATTATTGGACTCTCTCCCAGAGGTGGTACTGAAAAAAATGTGTGTATTTGTGTGTATTTCCATCCATTCTAGTTATTGTTTATATGGATAGGGCTTTTGACCCGGGGTATGTACTACTGAAAAACAAACAAACAAGTGAACAAACACACACATCTTTATTTAACCAGAAGGAGCTTCTTCAGGCTGGTTACTGATTCTCTTCCGCATGCCCTTAGTAGCCTTTGGTAGCCTGTAGTCGTAGGTTTTGTGTGAATTGCTGGCTTTCTGGAGGGTCTTCAGAGTCATTTCTAGTTTAATTGTCTTTAAATTAAGATTTAATGGCTTTATCTTTAGCTCTCAAAGACTAAAAGAACTTGGTAAGGATTATTGAATTAGAAACAATACCTCACCATTATATCCCAATGAAGTATGCCTAATATAAATATGACTCTTATACTCTGAGAGAATCTGGTTCTTAGAGCTGAAACTGCCCCTCTCAGGGAATTGAGACAGTTGTTTGAAATCGTATCATCTTTTAACTTTAACAGAACAGGATGTAATTGTCACTCTTCCTGATTTCTTTCTGAATGTAGTATTTCTTGAATTATTGCCTAATAGACATTGAATGCCATCTAAAAATTGCGAGAAAGTACAAGGTCTTTCCAGAAAGTGCCCAGCCTTGTACTATGAAAAATAGAGGCATTTATTGAAGAAGATACAAGGTACAAGAAATGTTGTTCATAGGCCAATGACACCTCCGTCCCCTTCAAAGCAGGCACCTTGAGACCTCACCCAGTTCTCCCAGCGTCTCTTCCACGGTTCAAAACACTCTGCAAAATCTTTCATTGGAATGGCCATCAGCTGCCTCATTGCAATGTTCTGAATCTCAACCGTCTTTGAAGCGTTTGTGGCCCACTTTTATTTGCACAGCACTCGTTGCATCATCCCCGAGAGCCTTATGAATCATCCAGATAGTTTCTGCGGAGGAATGTGCAGGCGTGGTGCAGTATTTGACGCAGATTCGTCGCTCTATTCGCTCAGTCCTTTTAAATGTGCCGGCTGCCCGGTGCATGTTTTCACTGAGCAGCGTCCGTCCGTCCGGGCCCCCACCGACGAGTTCGGTGAAGGCGCGTTATTCACGCATGCGCATTCCAGTCCCCCCCCCCCCGCCCCCCGCCCTGGCTGCCAGGTTAACTGGATGTCACGCAAACCACTCTCCTTATTGACAATGGCTGCATTGTTTCTGGACAGACCTCGTATACTCCAGCACTTCTTTACCTTTCTTATCCATTTATAATAAAAAGCAGCAATAGGAAATTTAGTTACAATGCCGAATTCACTACTCGATTCCCTGTGCTTTACAGTTTGATGTTACAAGGTGTCAGTGGCAACAATGCCATTTTAAAAAGCTTTCCATTTTTTCTTCTATGTATAGAGAAGGAACAGCATATAACATTTATAAGTCACTGTCCTTAAATAATAAAGCATGAGTTTCAGACTGAGTAAATCAGTTTTTTCTCATAAAGGTAGGACACTACCCAAAACAACTGATTTTGTGCTAATACTGGGTGGTCCCAGTAAAAAAGAAGAAGTGTTGAATCAATTCTACAATATTGGAGGAGCAGTGGAAAAACAAATATAGAAAGCAGGTTGACCATTATTAACTCTGGAAAAGACATAGTCTGTTAAATTTTCTTCTAGTAAGGCTTTTAGTTTATGATCATGAGGTGGAGATAGATAGATAGATAGATATCAGATTTGGTTCATGTTTTGAGAGTGTGAAAATAAAAATAATAGTATAATGGTAAGTGTTAATATTAATAAAAATTTATTCCGTAAACATTCACTGCTCATCTTTTGCTAGTTCCTCTGGCACAGCCTGCTGCTGCTGATACACTTTAAATGCCTTAAGGCAGCAGTTCTCAACCTTCCTGATGCCATGACCCTTTAATACAGTTCCTCATGTTGTGGCGACCCCCATAAACTTATTTTCGTTGCTACTTCATAACTGTAATTTCGCTACTGTTATGAATCGTAATGTAAATATCTGATATGTGTTTTCTGATGGTCTTAGGCGACCCCTGTGAAAGGGTTGTTCGACCCCCAAAGGGGTCGCGACCCACAGGTTGAGAACTGCTGGGTTAAGGTTTATTGTGGTTCCGTGAGGCGGTTGCAGTAGGCTGTACTCATGCCTATTTTCCATTTTACTTTCACTGATCAGTGTTCCTTTCCTCACTCTTGTGAAATGCTAATGACCTTTACAGATACTATTTTATGTACGAAGGGGAGCACACAGTAGGTCCACGCAACACAAACTCATACTAACTTTCCATTTCATTACAGCAAATTCTTCGTCATTCTAGAGAAAACTCAACAAAAGTTATATTTCTCATTACGGACGGATATTCTAACGGGGGAGATCCTAGACCAGTAGCGGCATCCCTGCGAGATTTCGGAGTAGAGATCTTCACCTTTGGCATATGGCAAGGAAACATTCGTGAACTGAACGACATGGCTTCCACCCCCAAGGAAGAACACTGCTACTTGCTCCACAGTTTTGAAGAGTTTGAGGCTTTAGCTCGCCGGGCATTGCATGAAGGTAATGTAAACCTAATGGCACAGCACGGAGTATTTAAATGGAGTTTCCTTATCTTTTACTGCTGGAAACCCCCTGGAGGAAAATCCCAAACCCTGTGAAGTCTTTGCTTAGCATTGATGCCCATGTGTCTGTCCTTGGTGTATTGTGACATGTGTTGAACTTCATAAATAGCGATGACATTCTGACCTTGCAAGAAGAATATTTGTTTTGTTTTCAACAGCTGTGATGTATTTTCACTGAAATATCCATATGCTCCCACCAGGCACCATCAGAGTCAGTGGAATGAATCTAGGTGTGTGTTGACTGAGGCCACACACAGAGTGGAAAACCTAAACTGGATCTCACTTACAGTTATCTGGGAAGATGAAGTAAACGTTCAGACACGTGCATAGTGAATCTCACCAGAATGTTTCCAGAAACACCCATTAAAATATAGGGACAATAGGGAGTTCCCTGATGGTGTAGTGGTTTAAGGCTTCGGCGCTGGTGCTGTCGGCGCTGCGGCCTGGGTTCGATTCCCAGTCTGGGAGCTACCCACATACCAAAAAGAAAAAAAAAATAGGGACAATAAATACTTAACACATACTTCTTGACCTGATAATTTGAAGATATATACGAGGCCTGTCCAGAAAAAAATCTAGCCATAAATGCCTCTATTTTTCACATTACATGGCTGGGTACTTTGCAGGCAACCCTCATGTACTTATGTATAAACTAAAGAGTATTATCCCAATAGGGAATAAAACCACTAAATCCATTCATTAGAGTTCTTTGCTCACTATTTAGAAGGCTGTTTAACGTCTGGTTTTAGGTAGATGAACTACCAGGCGTAATGTGGGCATGGGTCTTGGTGGGCCATGAGAGAAAGTATAGGTCACGAGGAGATGATGACAGGAGATCTAGCCTTAGACCAAAGCTATGTAGCAAGTTCGGCTTGATCCTGTGGGTATCCATTCGATTTGATGGGCAACTCATGGCCACACAAGGTTTCAAACAATTAGGGATGTTCACAAGGAGCCAATCAGCCCTACCGTGGTTCCAAGAGAAGAGTTTAGGACAAGGGCTGTTATTGAAGTCTTTAGTCAAATAACTGTAGAAGCGAGGGTATTCACTGTGTCCTCGGTAGCTCACGAGCAACACCTTTATGCAGGAGCGTAGTTTTATTTACGTACCTGAACAAGGATTCTGTAAAGCTGGTTGCTGCTGCCTGACCTCATCCCAAGGCCAGGGAGCCCGGCTGGTGTGTGAGCGAGGGGAGTGACCTGCAGAACTGACAGCGTCATTCCCTGCTGCATCTGGAGATTCCTCACTGAAGTTTTTAATGTCTGCCTGACCCTGCATGGCCTCGAGAATTCTGATGAGGTCCCAGACTGAAATAACTTAACTGGCTGACACCCATCCCCGGTCTGTGGTAGTGCAAGTAACACACATTAAGCTTTGGGTGGGGGTGGGGAGCAGTGCGGGAATTACATGGTTATGACACGATATTTTCTCCAGCTTGAACTTCGATTTTAGTAACTAGAGACAGTAAGATTCCACTGTTAATTCTTTTTCTTTCTTTCTTTTTTTTTTTTTTCCACTCTCTGTCATGTGTTATTGGCAGATCTGCCCTCTGGGAGTTTTATCCAAGAGGATATGTCCCACTGCTCGTATCTGTGTGAAACCGGCAAAGACTGCTGTGACCGAATGGCAAGCTGCAAATGTGGGACACACACAGGTCAATTTGAGTGCATCTGTGAAAAGGGCTACTACGGGAAAGGTCTGCAGTACGAATGCACAGGTGAGCCTCCAGTCTGTGTGTCACTCTGTGAGGTCGCTGCCGCTGTGTAAAAGACGGCTCCAGGACGCAATGGCTTAGAACAGTCAGTACTTACTGCTCATGCGTCAGCTGGGCAGCTCTTTTGGTCTCAGCATTGTCACCACCTGCGGTTGTCATCAGCTGCTAGTGGAGTAGGCTGCCCTGCTGATCTGAGCTGGGTTGTCTTACGTGTTTGGGGATCAGCTGCTGGGAGTCTGGTCTAAAATGGCTTTATCAGGGACCGTGACGCTATCCTTGGTGTGGCCTGTCAGACGCCATTGGGCTAGACCGAGCTTATTCACGCGGTGGTGGCAGAGTTCCAAGAGGAAGAATGGAAGCCCTCTTGAAGCCTAGGTTCAGAATGGGGGGAGGGAAGCTTTGGGGTCTCATGAGTGTAATCAGTCAGTAGCCAAATCTGCCCTCTCGGCACGTAAGTCAAAATACACCTCAGTCTCTGTATGAGATGGAAGCCGGTGGGATTCTAGTCCTTCCACGTGTACCTTGTGGAATTGTCACCAAAAAACCCACCTTTCACTTGATGCTCTGTTAGCTCTTCCCACGTCTCCACAAAAGAACTTCGAAAGCTCTAAACGTGACATCACTTCAAAGTAAGTTTACTTCATTGACATTTGTCATTTTTCCTTATCAGAGAATCTTTATATTTTTAATATTTTATGAGAAAGTCAAGAAGGGCAACTAAGAATTCTTGCATTTTACATTATATTTTAGGAAATATCTAATATTAAAAATAGTATATGGTTTTCATGTGACAGCCTTTAGTTTGTTCCTTTTTACCTAAAAATGCAACGTGGTTTTGTTTTGTTTTGTTTATAACTTACAGCTCTTCCACAATTAGCTGTTTGGGGGAAATGCATTCCCATGGAAACTAACAGGCACCAGGAAAGTTCAGGAGCAGTGGGTTTTACTAGTGGGTTTTACTTTGTGCCGTACCATGCGGTCTGTCATTGCTTGTTGTGTGGGGACATGCTTTTATTCTGACGTTGGGATGGTAGGCCTGCTCTGAAATGCAGACACAGGGCTCTCCCCTGTCTACCAGCCCTGCTGTCGCTTCTCTTCCTCTCCTCACAGGACATCTCCTCTTGGGTTCTTCCTTCCCTCTCTTTTATTCTTGCTGCCCTGTACCGCCCTTCCCTGGAGTTCTCTCCTCTGCCCTGGCCCTGATCCCAGCTGGCAGACACAGCCTTCCGGGGTCCGACCATCCCTGCTCGCCCAGCAGAACCACTCCTTTCTTGGCCCTGCTCCCACTCCACCCAGCAGGATCTCTCATTTAGGCAGGAAAAAAGGGGAGTGGGGGCGGCAGGGGGAATCAGCCCAACTGCCTCTGAGTTGGCAAAAGGCCTCCCTTTGAATCCTCCCACACTTTCATCAACAGCATCACTTGGCATTGTCTCCAGCACCCGCTGCTCCCCTCCTCCCACCCTAGCCCACCGAGCACGGGCAGAAGCTCTCATTTGCTCGGTCCACGCTGTAGTCAGCATGTCTGCCTTCCGTGTGGTCCCAGACTGAACTGCTCCCTGCCAGCAGGCCACCGCTGTGAGGCTGCCCAGCAGCCCCGGCCACACTGCGCTGCAGCCCCCGCTGCTCCACAGCACTGTAATCTTGCATCTCAGGGGAGAAGCTGTGGGAAGAGAGGGGAGCATTTCAGAAACCCAGGGCCCCCAGTTACCCAAGAAGCTGTGACTGTTATCAGTCGAACATTCCAGGCGGGAAGGCACAGCAGTCTGTAAAACGTAGGAGGTTGGGTAGGCCTGTCAGGAGAGCCTCAGGAGAGGGTGCAGGGGTACCTTTGCTGCTGGTTCTAGCCAAGAACACCAAGCACAGGATGATTCCTTTATCTGTCCCTTCTTTTTAGTTAGTTAAGCTTCACCTTACTACCTCCTTACATGCAAGATTTAGAGTAGACATGGTTGCATCAATATAAATGTTCCTGCTGTCATCTTCAGTATTTGTCTCTAAGGTGTTAGGAAAAGTCGTATTGGAACTCCAGGATGTACACTGTGACTTGTGGAGTTGCAGGAGGCAGTGCTCATCATTGGTTCCTCCTGCATGCCAGGCGCTAAGAGAAAATAAATCAGTTATATCCTTCCTACGGCAATAAGACTCAATAGCCAGACTCTTTTTGTTTGGAAATATAGAAAGAAGTATTAGCTGTACTAAATTATCCAGCACTGAAAATCTGGAAGCCATGAGCCCTTTTAAAAATCTTATTTAGACAACAAATGTTATTGAGCACCTTCTCCGTGCCAAGCCCTGTGCCAGGCATTGAATCCAGGCAGGAATTCAGTGGTCAGCAGACGGACATGGACCCAACCTTCTTGGAACTTGCAGCCTAATCATACAAACCAATTTGGGAATGGGAATTTTTATGTATGTGAGTAAATAAACATGCCCCTGGTATTAAAAAATCATCCGGGAAAGGCTAGACTAAGATCTTACCCTCTAAGCTAAGCTCTGAATCATGCGTAGACAGACCATAGGTATTTTATTTCCCCCAGAAAGAATGTTACCTTTCATTTTGAATAGTTGGAATTCTGAGTATTTGTCCTCGTTGCACAAACAATGCCTTTCAGAAGCAAGTCATTCCTCTTGAGAACCAAATGAAACCTCAGAAATTACCTGCTCTAAACCCTTCATTCTGCAAGAGGAAATTGAGGTCTCAAGAAAGATGACTATTTTGCTCAAGATGGCATACCCAGCCATCAGCAGGATCCAGAAAGGGACCCAGGACACCTTTCTCTAAGTCCTGTGTTATTTCTAAGATACCACAACTCTTACTTTGCATTTTTGAAAATAGGTTCTTGTATAAATTGCTTTTCCATAGACACTGACCTGTGTTCAAAGTATTTTACAAACTTTGTGGCATTGGCTGATTAATTTCTTCTGATTCTCAGTTTCTTCTGTAAAATAGGGTTAATAATGGTTTAGTTATACACACACACACACACACACACACACACAAGGTTAAACAATTAGTTTTGTGAACTCATCCTAGAAAAAGTGTTACCTACCTCATTGCTGAATATCACTACAGTCACCTTTGAAGTACTCCCCTTGGGAAGCTGTGCACCAAGTCAGCACCTAATCCACCTTTCAAAGCTGTTGTCATACCCTTACCAAGGTTATGAGAGCTTACTGTTTGTACAGTGCTGCCAACGTAAATGCACAATAGCAAGTTTGCAAACTTAATTGTCTGATTTTGGGTATGATGACAGCTCTGATGGCCATACCAGAAAAAGAGTTCCAGAATTGCTTTGAAGGGTGGACTAGGCCCTGGCATCGGTGCATAGCTTCCCAAGGGGAGTACTTTGAAGGTCACCACAACAATAATCAGCAATGAGATATATAACATATTTTTAGGATGACTTCATGACATTATTTGTCCAACCTTGTATGTGTATATACACATATTTATGTATATGGAAGTATATAGATATGTATGTGTGTGTATGAATATATGTGTTATAGATATATAGACATGTAGTTGTAGTTGGGTAACTGAGACAATATACTTAGAGTGCTTAGGACAATATCTGGCACATTGATTCTCAATCAATGGTAGGTTTGATTATTAATAATTATTGTGAAATAGTATACATGCAAGAAAACTAATGAGTGAACACATTAAAATAATTATCTCAAGAATAAGATACTTGAAGATATGTGACACCATATATTTTGTAAATTTCACTCTTGTAGGCTAGACTAGTGGCCCTAGCCTGAGAAATTGTGCCATGGGGAGTTTAAAGAAGTTCTGTGCATGCAGATGCATACCATCAAGAAACCTTACACCTGCCAAAGTTGGAATACAGTTTTGACCTAATGAGTATCTAATGGATATCAAAAATGCTGTGTGAGAGAAAGCAGGATATAATGTGCCATTGGATGTCAAAGAAAGTAGAGACTATTTGCTTTGGTTAGAAGAAATGTATATGCTGAGGAAAATTATATTTGTCAATTAATTTTATAGAAAAGTAGAATACTAGATCTAGCTGTAAGGGCTTTTACACCATTCACTTGGGAGACAAGGAAATTCTATCTCATGATCATATAGGAAATTTGTGGCAGAGGTAAAGTAGAATTAAGGTTTCCCAGTTCCCACTCTGAGGTTCTTCACACAAGACTACCTCAAAGGTGCCTGTGAGACCTCAAAGAAAGCTGATGACCATGATACTACTGTGATCTCCTTTTTCCCCCTCATTGTTCCGGGTCATTGCCAATGTGGGTTGCATGTGTCCTTAAAAAGTGACCTCCCAAAACTCTCTCCAAGGCTGTAGCTTCACTTGAAATGATCTGAGCACCACCATCACAGTAAGCAGCTGCTTCATGCAGAGGACTCCAATGCACAAAAAAAAAATTTAATAATTGTGGATCTGTTTTATATCATGAACATCTTAACTTGAATGCAAGCTTGAAGAAATTTGTTAGAATTACTACAAGTAATACTTTGCCAAAGAGTTCAATTTTTAAGACATTAGTATGTTTGAACTGGTTTTTAATTTCCCTTGGCTCAAAACTTAGAGTTGGTTTCAAAATAATCATGTGCTTTTAACTGATTGTCTTGAACAGTGTGTGGTGGTAGGTTTTACAGAAGCAAGGATCATATAATAAACCTATAATCCAGGGTAAAATGATGCTTTGTTCATATACAAGGGTTGTCCAGAAAGTATCCAGCCATGTAATTTGAAAAATAGAGGCATTGATGGCTGGATATTCTCCAGACAGTCCTCATGTATCTCATTTACTTGCATAATGGCACTGAACACAGAAAGCATATTTGACAGAATTTAAATAACACTAAGAAAAATCTGCTGCTAGGTAAATATTTTCTCCCATTCTGTGGGATGTCTTTTTGTTTTGTTGATGATTTCTTTTGCTATAAAAAAAAAAAACTTTTCAGTCTGATTATAGTCCCATTTGTTTATTTTTTCCTTTGTTTCCCTTGCCTGAGAAGATATATCATTGAAAGTATTGCTAAGGGTAATGTTTGAGGGGTTACTTTCTATATTTTCTTCTAGGATTTTTATAGTTTCAGGTCTTATATTTAGTTCTTTAATCCATTTTGAGTTTATTTTTGTATATGGTGTAAGAAGGTGGCCCAATTTCTTTTTTTTAATATGTATCTTTCCAGTTTTCCCAGCACCATTTGTTGAAAAGACTGTCTTTACCCCAATGCAAGTTCTTGCTTCCTTTATTGTAGATTAGTTGTCTACATAAATATGGACCTATGTTTATTGCAGCATTATGTACAATAGCCAAGATATGGAAAGAACGTAAATGTCCATCAACAAATGATTGGATAAAGAGGCTTTGGTACATTTACGTAACGGAGTATTACTCAGACATAAAGAAAAATAAAATCTTACCTTTTGCAACAATATGGAGGGAACTAGAAGATATCATGCTAAGTGAAATTAGTCAGAGTGAGAAAAACAAATACCATATGATCTCACTTATATGTGGAATTTAAAGACCATAATAAAGCAAAAATCAAAATAGAATAAAAACAAAAACAAAAACAAAAAACTCAATTAAAAAATGGGCAGATCATCATTGCCAAGTGAAATAAGTCATACAGAAAAAACCAAGAACTACATGATTCCACTCATATGTGGAACATAAAATTGAAAACAAAGAAACAAAACTCATGGACACAGTCAATAATTTAGTAGTTATCTGAGGGTAAGGGGGAGGTGGGGAGGGGGAGAAAGGACAGGAACACAAAGACATGGTGATGGAAAGAGAACTGACTCTGGGTGGTGAACACACAATGCAACGTATGGAGGATGTAGTCTAGAATTGTGGACCTGGAACCTATGTAATTTTTACTACTCAATGTCACCCCAATAAATTTAACAATAAAAAACATCTGCTGCTAGGAAAGGAGAATTTGAAACACAAATTGTGGTACTTACAAAGCCATCCCCCCATGTGGTCCAGTCTAAGGAGAGGGATTACAGTGGAAGAACTCCAGTTCAGCAAAGTAAATTTCAAAATAGGACAAGTCCTTCACTTAATTTTTCTCTGACTCCAAAAGGGAGACAGCAATTCTTTAAAAAATCTCCCTTTTCCATCATTCTTTCCCTTAAAATCCAAAGCTCTCCTGCACTTAGCTTTTCAAATTCCTCCCTGCCTGCATGCATGCACACACGCACTCGCGCATGCACACACACATGCACACACACACACATGCACACACACACGCATGCACGCACGCACACACATGCCTCCTAAGTCCCAGCCCCGGCCTGTCCTTCTTGCCTGCTCTTCTGGATTCTACATCACTCTTTGGAAACGAGAAATGGGGAAAGATGAGGAATACTTTCACATCAATACTTTTTTGTTGTAAATCAATGCTTTATAAAGTTACTAGTATACTTTCTACAATTATATACATAATAGTAATTTTGTGACACATTGATTTACAACAAAATATATATATTTAATATATGTATATATATTTAAAAACCCTACACCACTCAGTTTCATGTACTGCAAGTATTTTGTATGATTCAGAAATTCAGGTGTGGGACTTTCATGCCACATTAGCAGGTTTAAAGGGTTGAGAAAATACCCTTCTGGGATTAGTTATTGAACTTGATTCAGCTGAGGGAAGAGTACTGAAAAGCTGTGGAGTCTTAGGAAAAGGTGTTGCTTCCATTTCTAGCTCTAGTATTATTTTCTTCATCCTTCACATTTAATATAGGCATTTGGACAGTTATGGTGGTGATGATGATAATAGTAATAACAGCTAATATTAAAATAGTGCTCACTTTATTCCAGATACTTTTCCAAGCATTGCTGTACATTAGCTTCTTTAATGTTCACCATAACTTTATGGAGTATTGTTTCATTTTAGAGACCAGGAAAGTGAAAGTCTGAAGGTTAAGAAACTTATCCAGGGCTACACAGCTTACAGAGCTGATTTACGAACCCATGTTGTCTGGCTCCAGAATCTAAAATCAGTCATAGACATAGACATTCAACACATAAACACAATTAAAAATATAATTTCAAATTCTGTTAAGTATTAGTTTGATCCTTAGGGAATCACAAATATTTGATCATTTTTCAACCCACAAAATAGCAGCAGCATATGGGTCAACCTAATATGAGGAAGGAAAAGAAGATAATGAGTTATATAAAATACAAAGCTGCTTAATGTTTCTTAATTATGACTCATTGATAGAATAAACCTAAGAACTTGCCATGGTATAAAGACTTTGTGTGATCTCTCTTTACCCTTTGAGCTAAAAGCTGGAACTAGTTGTATTTCCCTGCAAATACCATGCTATTTCATTCCTCAAACCTTTTTTCATGGTCCGTCTGGGGCTCCCTTTCCCACCACACCCAACTCTTGTCTTTGTTCCTACTTCATCAGACTAGTAATTCTAACAGGCTGGGACTTTCTGGTTCATTCTGTATCCCCACTGCCTGCCTTCAGAGACTATAGTAAGTGCTCAGGAAAAAGGACTGGGTAAGAGAGCAACTTGAATATGGGAATCTTAGATGAACACAACACCTTACAGAGGTCTTAGGCCACTGCATGGTTTCCATGTCAGCCTTGAGCACCATACGATTCCTAGCACAAAATCACATGGTAAGAAGTTTTTAAGAATGCTATTTAACTTATTTGAATACAAAATATTTACACTTGGTTTAACTTCGTCAACAATAAATCAAATGCAGTGTGTGGTTGATTTACTAGGTTAGTCATTTCAAATCCGTTGTGAATAGCCAGTGAACTCCTGTTGTAAATACAAGCGGTTGCAGCTGTTCTGAATTTCCCCCGCAGGGATCTGAGAGGCACTAAGCATGGAGACAATAGGCATCTTGAGGACACTGCTTCTTTGCAGAGAGCGACTCCATTTCATTGAGTTTGGAATAATTAACAGATTGAAAGTTACAGCTGGATGGGGGCCAAGGCTGAGGACTAAATAACGAGCCAAAGCCCCAGTTACATTATTTCTCCTAAAAGGAAGACACAGTACAGAAATAGAAACACTGCAATATTTCTGTGGGAATATCTTATTATATATGTAAACATATGCACAAATCCCCAACCCTGCCCTGCACACACACACACACACACACACATTTTCCTAAATACAATATTATATCATTTCTTTGAAAAAAGGGAGGACAGAGAGCTCTAAACATTCTTGAATGGAACCCAAAACATTTGGAAATCCTGTTCTCTGAGCAGAACTTAACTGATTTCTTTTTTCCTCAAAAACATCCCCAGCCATGCCTAATGAGGAATTTGTAAGGTGTAAGGAATTTGTACAATGTATTCCTATTGCTTTTTATGAGAGAATATTGCTAGCATGTTGACATGGGTTTCCACCAATTTAAGGAGTAGAATGGGTAACTGCTGCTTAGAGGAGGCTAGTTTGTTCAATTTTCCACTGAATGAGGTAGGTATTCAGGCATGATAATATAGTTTCCAGCCTATTATGATTTCATAATAGGAAAACACATAGACTACAAGTATGAAACATCACCAAACTCCAAGTCCGTATATTTTGAAGCTCAATCATCGTGTTCTTCAGCCCCATGGCTTCTGTTTGATATATTCTTATATTTTCTTTCTCTTCGTTGACGTTCTCACTGTGTTCATCCAGTCTTCTCCCAAGTTCAGCGAACATCTTTATGACCATGACTTTGAACTCTTCATCAGTTAAGTTACGTATCTCTGTTTCATTAGGGGTTTTCCCTCAGGTTTTATCTTGTTTTGTTTGGACCCTGTTCCTTCATTTCTTTATTTGGCTGGACCGTCGGTGTTGGTTTCCATGCATTGGATAAAGCAGCCGCCTCTCCCCATCTTGAAGGAATGGCTTCATATAGGAGATGAGCCTGATCATTCAACCCTACCCTAGCTCTTGGTTGTCTCTCAAACCTTTCTTGTTGTCCAAGCAGCCTACATTATTTTTAATGGCTCCCAGTAGTTGAGGGTGTGTCCAGATCTGTCAGTGTTCCAAAGTGGAGGCTGAGTCAGCACCTAGAATCAGGCTGATTGGAAGCCAGGCCCTCAGGTAGCAGCTTTGACATATGCACATATATAGAGTCCTGTGTGATCACAAGTGTAAGCCCTACTGGCCACCAGAGCCAGGTAATCTGGATGTGTCCCCCAGGCAGCGGTCACAACAATTGGGGCTCCAGATAAGCATATAAGCTCCTTTCTGGGAGATAGCAATGAGCTGGCAAAGGGAGAGCACAAAGATAGCATCTACCTGCCTGCATTCCCAGAGCACACCTCCATGGACCCCTAGGCATGTGCCAAACCTGAAACCCACCCCTCAGGCCAAAGCTCCAGGATAACAAGCACATGGGCCTGTTTCGCAGGAAGACTGGGGTGATGCTTCCATCTGCTCTCTGGGCAGTGCCCTGTGGGTTGTGCCCTGCCACAAACTGTTTCTGCAGTTGTTACTCTCCTGTGGAACCCAGGAACACAAGTACCCCATGCCAACAGAGACAGGCATGGGGTATCCCCTAAGCAGCAGTCGCAAAAACCAGGGCACCAGATGCATGTCAAGGCTCCCCTGCAGGAGATACTGGCACCCTAGAGTGTGGCAGAGAGAGAGTGGATAGTTCCTTCTGGGAAAAGAAACAGGGAAAGAGCCTACTGTTTTGTTTTGTTTTGTTTTGTTTTTAAAGGGTGCCCACTGGTTAGAGCAAAGCAGCAGCAGGACCCTGGATGTATGATATGGTAAGATAGCTGCATGCACCTCAGGTCCATGCTGTAAGATCAGCAAATGAGCCTCATTCAGATAAAATCTGGGTGTCTCTTGCTGAGCCCTGGGACCAGTGAGAAGCCCTGTTAAGAGCCCCTTCTTAGTTCATTATAGTCTTGTGTATGTTTTTTGGTGGGGGGCTCATCTCTCAGATGCAGGTCTTAGAAGTTGGGGTAGCCAGTATGGGGCTCAAACCCTTCCATCCTCAGGGAGAAGCTTCTGGTTTTGAGTTCCCTCCTGACTGTTGAGTTCCCATGCCAGGAACGGGCGTTTATGGTGACACTGTGTCCCAGCCTTTCCTATTCACTTCCCTGCGGGCCTTCTCCTTCGCCCAAGGCCTAAGGATCGCTCAGACAATTTGTAGGTTTTTTTCAGAGGGAGTGGCTGCAGATTCAGTGCATCCTTGGGCAAAGGTTGGCTTAGGACTCTTCTCTGTCACCATCTTGAACCAGAATCTCCCCAAGTCAGTACATTGCTTTCTTTAGAAATACTCAAAAATGAACCCAATATTCTAAAATTGTCAAAATAAAGATTATGACCCTTTTGTGCTTCTCCCTGTAAAATCTTTCTTTTTTTCCTTCTTCTTTCCCCCAGCCCCATTATTACTAACTGTTCTCAATAACAATGAAAAGGAGACAAATAGAAAATTTAAAAAACACTTAACAGCTACTAAACTGATAATCTTCAAATACTTTTGCTCATGTAACTCTTGAAAACATTCTGAGGGAGTTCCCTGGTGGTGTAGTGGCTTAAGGCTTCGGCGTTGGCGCTGTCAGCGCTGCGGCCTGGGTTCGATTCCCAGTCAGGGAACTACCCACATACCAAAAAGCAAAAAAACAAAACAAAACAAAAAAACAAAAAAAAAACATTCTGACAACTCACGTGCCCCTCATTAATTTTTAAGTAGCCATCTAAAAATGTTTTGACAAGGTTTTAAAAATGGCATTTCCATAGGACTGTATGGACTTTTAAAATAGAATTATTATATCAGTTTTGAATATGTCCATTCGTGAACAAGCACATTTTTGTAAACTTGGCATGGTTTCTTAGGTCTCCTCCATTCTACTTCCAGCACACAATTCCATTCTGATGCAATATATTTTTATGTCTGGAAGCAAGCTTGTCCAACCTGCAGCCCATCAGGCTGCATGTGGCCCAGGACGACTCTGAATGCGGCCCAACACAAATTCGTAAACTTTCTTAAAACATTATGAGATTTTTTTTGCAATCTTTTTTATTTGTCAGCTCATCTGCTATTGTTAGTGTGAGTGTATTTTACGTGTGGCCCAAGACAATTCTTCTTTTCCAGTGAGGCCCAGGGAAGCCACAAGGTAGGACACCCTGCCTTATAGCCTTTAATTGATCTCAGCATTCCACTTCTCTGCTCCAAAAATTGTGAATATAAATTGAAACTAATTTTTATATTTGCTGTGACCAAAATTGCTATTAGATTGAGTTGTTATTATTACAGTTATTTGTATACAGTGTGTCATTAGTAAACATTTTGATACTACACATAAAAATATGCAATATTATTGGAGATTCATTTCTTAGTGAGATGGATTATTAATTCGTGTATCCATGAATTTCCATAACTCACAATTAAAATAAAAGAGCCTACAGCATCATTTTCATTTCTTATTTTTTCATTCTTATAGGTTTTAATGATGAAAGCCTTCTTTTTCCAAATATGTAGATGGGACTTGAGAGAGTTGTATTAAACTGATGTCACTAAATTCTTTGAGTTCCTCCTGAGTTGCATGCCAAAACCAATGTGAGTTATTCCATCACCAAAAAGTCTTATAAATGGTCTATGAGCTGATGATTCCCTTAGGTCCTTTTCTAACTGTATTGAACCTGAAGAACTGGAAGACTTATAGCTTGCAAAAGGAGTTGTTACCCAATCGTTACAATCATTCACGTTCTCAAATTTCTGGAAACTCCTCCAAAGAGACTTTACACACACTTATTAAAAGACTACCATGTACTATTTCAGTTTCAAAGCACTTTGTTGAACCTAACCCTAGTTTGGGACAATCAAAACAGTACAAATTTTAATAAACTTTTAGCAAGTCAATAGTTTTAGATAAAATCATTTTACCTTACAATATGCATTGTTACATTTTTATCAAAATCTTGGAGAAACTTGTATCTCGCAGCTTCTGAGATGACCTGCTTATTGTTTCTTAATTGAAGAGAGGTGTGGTTGGTTGCAGGTCAGGGACTATTTTTTCATGCCTAACCATTGCTTTACAGACACTTGACACATAGAATGGAATATGGTGAGTAGTATACATGAGCATTACAATGACCAGAGAGGTACATTCCTGCACAAATTCATAAATTGAACTACTCATTCATATATCAGTTTCAATAAAATTTTACAGTCCTTCATGAGGGTCACACAAATCGCTTTAAATCATTCCAGCAAATATACAGTTTTCTTATTGTAAATGGATTTCATCACGTTTTTAAAACTTAATGCTTCTCCATAAGTTTTTGATTTTGAAGTTTTATCTTGCTACCTGACAAATCTATTCTATTGGTTATAGTGGTTTTCGGTTGATATATTTGGAGTTCGTAGGTTAACAACAATATCACATAAAAATAGCAAAATAACTCTGTTTAAAATATTAAATATTGATGGTGAAACAGAATAACCTTGCATTATTAATTTTTATGGTTGTGCCTTCAGTACTTCACATATAATGAATGAATGAAATTTTTTCTTATAACTTATTCCATAGTTCATGACTTATTTTCATGTTAACTGCTCCATATTTTGATATAACCTATAAATCTCATGTTTTAATGGAAAATTTCTCAACCACTACATACACAGTCTGACAATTAAGTTCGCAAACTCATCCTTGAAAAAGTGCTACATACCTCATTGCTGAATATCACTATAGTCATCTTTGAAGTACTCCCCTTGGGAAGCTATGCACCAATGCCAGTGCCTAGTCCACCCTTCAAAGCAGTTTTGGAACTCTTTTTGAAATGGTCATCAGAGCTGTCATCATATGACCCTTGATGTCCTAAATGTCATCAAAATATCTTCCTTTCAATATTTCCCTTATCTTCAGGTAAAGAAAACAGTCATTGGGGGCCAGATCAGGTGAGTAGGGAGGGTTTTACAATACAGTTATTTGTTTACTGACTAAAAACTCCCTCACTGACAGTGCCATGTGAGCTCGTGCATTGTCATGATGCAAGAGCCATGAGTTGTTGGCACAAAGCTCAGATTGTTTTCATCTAATTTTTTCATACAGCCTTTTCAGTACTTCTGAATAGTAAACTTGGTTGACTGTCCAGTTGATACAGATTTGTAATAAACAATCCCTCTGATATTAAAAATGATATTAGCAACATCATTTTGACTCTTGATTTGGACTGATAGAACTTGTTTGGTCATGGAGAATTGGCTGACTACCATTGTGCACTTTGACGCTTTGTTTCAGGGTCATGTTGGTACCCACGTGTTTCATCACCAGTGATAACATGGCCCAAAACATCATCTTGCCTCTGCAAAAGGTCTTGGCAAACTTTGACTCTCCTTTGCTTTTGTTCATCAGTGAGCTCCTTTGGGACGATTTTTGCACACACCTTTCTCAGGCCAATATTTTGAGTTAAGATTTTCCTGTTTCTCTATTGATATTTACTTGGTCTGCTGTGCTACTGACAGTCAGCCAATGATTTTGACGCACAATTTGATGAAACTTTGCAATGTTTTATCAGTTCTGCTGCTTACTGGCCACCCTGACCTCTCTTCATTGGTGATGCTTTCTCTCCCCTCAGAAAAGCATTTAGTTCATTTTCTTCATGGCATTATCCCCATCAACTTGGACTAACATGTTCCTGATTTCACTTCCACTCTTGCCGGGTTTAACAAAAAATTTAATGTTTGTTCATTGCTCTAATTCAAACTCCAACATTCTCACAATGGCACACAAAATCACACAACAGCAATAATGAATGCCACTCAGTAAGATACTGCCACATGTCGACATGAACACAGCTGTGAGGCACAGATATACCAAAGTTATGACACCTTACCAAGTTATTTGTACAGTGCTGCCAACATAAGTTTGGCAAGTTTGTGAACTTAATTGTCAGACCTTGTATAGGTAACAGTTTGCTTTATATATTTGTTAAATGATTACTTAAATGGTTGAATCCACAGTATCCTGGAATGGTATCTTATACTGTTATATGAATTAAAACTCTAATCCATACCATCAATCAGCAATACACGCAAATAGCTTAACCAGGCGCGCGCACACACACACACACACACACTCACACTCACACTCATACACATCAATATCATGGTTCTATCACTAAATTTGAAAAATAATCCCAGTAACTAAATAACATGAAATAAATAAATGTGTAACTAGCCACTTCCTATTGTTGAACTCAGCCTTCCAGATGGCTTACTTTGATTCAAAGCCAGTGCTTCTCAGGGTCAGTAGACTTGTTCACCTTTGCTTCTCCAAAAAAGGAATGGAAAATTCCCAGGAAGTTGGGAACCATGCAGAGTTTCCATATGCTGTGTTCTAGTATTTAAACATGCACTTTGCTTTGTTTACTTATTCATTCAGTCAGTCAAAATTTATTCATGCTTGCTTCAAGTCCATGTGCTGTATAGCAGCAGCTATAAAAAATAATCCCAGTCTCCAAGATGCAATTTCTCTATCTTGGATGTTTCTGGATGTACCTTGAATTTGTACTTCTCTGCCTGTTGCTTTTTTATTTTTTAAATTAATTTTTATTAAATTTATTGGGGTGACATTGTATATAGGCTTCAAGTGTACATTCCTATATCATCTATATAGTGCATTGTGTGTTCACCACCCAGTCATTTCTCCTTCCACCACCCTATAATTGACCTCTTTTACCCTCCTGTACCACCCACTACCCTTTTACCCTCTGGTAACCACTAAACTCTTCTCCATGTCTGAGTTTTGTTTCTTTGTTTGCTTTTTAGTTTTTATTGCACTTTTGAGGTAATTATGGTGTCACATGCAGTTTTAAGAAATAACACAGAGGGATCCCCTGTATCATTGTCCTCGTTTCTCCCAATGTAAACTAGCAACATATCACAGCCAGGATATTGACATTGATACAGTCAGGATCCAGAACAGGTCGCTTCTCCGCCTTTTGGCTAACATCAACTGTAAGATACCGAACAGTTCCACCACCACAAGGGTCCCTAATATGTTCTTTTGGAGCCACAGACACTTGTTTCCTACCCCTAACTGCCCCCCAGTTTAACCTCTTCCAACCACTACTATGTTCTCCATTTCTGTAATTCTGTCATTTCAAGAAATGTTATACTATAAACATTCCTCTAGCAGAGGAGAGGGCATGAGGAGCTCTGCCGTGCTGCCGCCAGGTGCATGTAGAATCCAGGTTCCTCACTTCACCCCCACTGACACTGATGTGTGTGTGTGTTGGGGGGGTCCTCATTACTGCTGGATGCGATGAAAGTTCTGGCTCTTTGCTAAGCATGCACTGAGAGTATCCTGGCTGAGAGGGCTAGGAGTGCCTCCTCATGACTCCCCACATGGCCTCCACTGACACTACAAGGAGGGGACCTCTTTACTGCTTGGTGGTCGTGAAAGTCCCAACTTTCCTACTCTGGCACCACTCCAGTAGACAGGGGGAAGGACCCCTTGTTACTTCTGGGTGAGTGTAGAAGACACAAGCCTCACTCCTGTGGTCTCCACTGCCATGAAAGACCCATCTCTCTACTTGGCCTTCTCTGTACCCTCTGGCAGAGGCATTGGGTGGCTCGCTAGAGCTTTTGCAGGAGTGGAAGTTTAGGTTTCACTTGGCCCCTGCCTGGTGTGGCTGGGCTTGGGCCACAGTGTTTTCTGTGGTGTTTGGCTAGAGTAGAGGAGGTAAGTGGTTATTGTATAAACGTGTTCCGTCTTGCTAGGCTGCACTGTTCTTCATCCTTTGGCTAGAGAGAGCAGTAGTTTGTTGTTTTGCATGTGTATGTGTGTGTCCATGCCCATTGGTGTCTTGGGTTTGTTAGCTTCTTCAGCTCTACGTCTGGGATCTGTGAGGAAAACAGAAACCCAAGGAACTCACCAATGTGTCGGTCTTTGGATCTCAATTGGTCTGCATTCTTATTGTTTCATTTTCTATTTATTTTATATATAACATCCAGGGTTTTGGATTGTACTTAGCAGGAGGATTAAGGAAAAGAATATCTACTTTGTCTTCTTGGAAACAGGTTCCTCTGCTTCTGTGTGCATCCTTTCTTCTCTATTGAAAGATTTGTCCAGGTTGGTTCTATCAATCCAACAGTTATACTGTCTTTATGTGTTAACTTAATTAGGGACACTCTTTGTGGAAGCATGGTTATCTCAGTTTATCCCATATCTTATGCCCCATGATGACTTTTTCAAGAGTTATGAAGAAAAACATAAAAGCAGTTAAGCAAAAGCATTAATTACTCATAGCTGAAAGTTCTTAAATCATCCTTATCTTCAGGGATATATGGGAATGAATGAATTATACCATGCGTTCAAGAATGAAATGTTACTGTCCTTCAAAATTATTACCCCAAAGGCATGCCAAGTGACCTTGATATACATCCTAACTTAAAACATTGTCATTTGAGTGTGGCCTGCCCAGCTTCGATGGTTCTGGCATTTACTTACTTTTCTTGCCTCACTCCTCTGTCCTCCAGCCAGAGTGAACTCCTATTATTTTTTCAAGCATGCTCTTTGCTGCTTCTGGGTCTGCACATGTTGATCCCTGTGTCTGGAATGCCACCTCACCCCCACTTCTACACCTCCCCTCACTTTTATTCATGTTTCCCATCTCACCTCTGAAATCAATTTGACCAAAAAAAGGCTTATCTGACCACCCCACCCCTGCCCATGTCTGGATAACATCCCTGTTATGTGTTGACATATAATGTGGTATTTTGCCCCTTTTAAATCATTTACTTAAGATGAGAATGGCTGTTAGGGTACAGGTGAAGTTCTCTCTTATTTCTCTCAGTATCCCTTTACCTGTTATAGACAGAGGGTCATGAAATTTTAGTTTTACAATAACTTGGATACAAAGCTGATCACCCATGGTGTTGTGATGGAAACTCCAGTTCTCTAACTGGTTACATAACTCAGAGAAGGTCAGGCAGTGTCAGAGCTTGTAATAATTAGCAGACTTCTCATCTGAGGCCTCTCATTCAGTCCGTCATGCCACACCCTACTTTAATGGATGAAAGGGGAGAAAAGTGGTGGTGACACGGTGAAATTTAATGTGTTGAAAGCATGGCAATTGCCAAAATAGTATACTTGCAATTTTATTTACATACAGATTATTCAGAAAAATAATCCAAACGTTTTAATATGGGAATATGCAAGGAAAACATTACTAGCTGAGTAGAGTGCTTCAGGGCACAGTGGATTAGACCACATAGACCATCAGAATGAATGCCAGGCAGAGCGAATCATTTTGAATTAGGTTTTATGGAAACTACAGCAGGAAATCATTTAAATATGTTTGTTGGCTCCTTTAACAGTTTATCGAATATCTTTTAGGTACTTTGGAAGATAGGATTGCTGTACAGCATTTGCCTTAAAGTAGTTTATTATGAAATGGAGCAGTAATGGTATAAAGAGTTCAGAATGTGTGTCATGAACCAAAAATTATGATTAACTCCTTTCTAAGTAACTGATATTAAATGAAAATAAAAATGATGTGATATACATGCTATACAAAATACTGTCGCTGTTCAAAAAATGCTTACTTTTAGTTAGGGAAGTGATGGGATTTGAACTGGACTTGAAAGATAGGATTTAGGCAGTTAGAAATGAGGCATTCTCTTGTGAAGAATGGAAAAAGTACAGACTTGTGACGGGGACTGGAGATAGCTCAGGTGGATGATGGGAAAGTAGGCTAACTATGGAAACATAGTGAGATTCAAGACGAGAAAGGAAAGGAACAGGTACTACATTGTCCTAGAACTTGAACTCTAGGCTGTAGAGATAGAATTAGTTCATCCTTTAGTTAATACAACTGCAAGTCACTGAAGATTTTTGAGCAGAGAAGTGGCATGATCAGAGCCTTGTTATAGGAGTATTAATTTGGGATCTGTGGCCAGAAGTCACTGACGGTGAAATAAACTAGAAGAGGAGGTTGTACTTGTATGTATGGAGATCACAGAATCTATCAAATCATGAAATAAATGTTTTCAATTAGCATAGCAACACTGGGTATGGAAAACAGCAACTGATAGGATCTACATTTGCAACCCCCAAAGACCTTAAAGTCTTGTTGAAGTGAGGGAGAGGGAATGAGGACAGGAAAATAACATCAAAGGCAACTGTAGCCGAAAACTTTACTTGTGACTTACCATTCTTTATAAGACCCAGAGGGAAACAAATTTGACAATAGACACCAAACTATACTCAGAATCTTTCCTCCTTTCTGATTGCTAAAGTCAAGTGTTACTAAGTCCAACATGTGCCATTGTTCTCATCCCTTAGGACAGTCTGATATTCAGCAGATATACATCAGTCTAGTTGTGAAAGCTGTTGAAATATGGAAATACTTATGGACTGGCTGGTAAACAGCTGCTGCCACAGGTCCCTTGAATGGGCTTATACTGACCTGACCCCATTTCCAGGCTCAGTGTCCCCCAGTCTAGCACCTGCGGAGGTCACATTTGGCTGATAAGTAGGCACACAACACTGCTTGATGCCACAGCTGTCAGTTCTTATTGATCAGTGACCATGCCATTCTGGGCTATAGCATTTAGAATATGATCCCTAGCATGGAAGAAGTTATCTTCCAGAAGGTTCTCAAGTTTTTTAAGCAAATAGCCTTCTGTTGGGGCTACACATGTCTGAATCTCAGGGACAGATCCACTCTTGGTTTAAGTTGGAACCCTGTTGCACTGAAATTCACAGGACTTCACATTTAAATAAAGATAAATTGGTAATTTAAAAAACTGTTAAGATTCAGTGCTAATGAGAGTCCAATAAAATATATACTTATTACTCCCGAAAATGGGAATATAAAATAATTTAACAATAGGCTAATGAGTTTGAAAAGTTAGCATTATTTTGCCTAAAAATTTTTTTAATAGATGAAAGATAGAAGGGAACAAGATGATTACAGAAAAGTTGTTTATAATGGTAAAATACTGCAATCAACCTAACTATCAAACATTAAAAGAATAGTTAAACCAGAGTGGTTTAGTTTATGGTAAATTGTATTTACTTCTTCATAACAATTCTGAGTTATTAGCTATTTTAACAAGAATAAAAAAGGTTAAAGATAATTCTAAAAATCTCCAGATGCCTCATCTAAAAGTGCTTGTCCACAGAGTTTTAATTATAAAATCCAGAATTATCTCACATTTCTCATGAGGTCAGTAAACACCTTCAGACAATTAGGAAGACAGAGTTTTCAGTGACGAAGAATGCCTAAGTATTCTGTGCTCAGCAACGTTATGTTTATGTGTAAATGTATGGGTATGCATGTGTGTATATGTGTATAGAGACATACATTAATTCTTAACACCTGACAATTACTAATACATTCTCTTTCAGACACAGTCTTTTGATAGACTTGTTTTAATCAGTAATCTCCTCCCTCGTCAGAGCAGGTGTTGACATTTACAGCAAGGCGACCCACTGCTAGGGTGCCATTTGCTACTATGGACCCACACAGTTGCTCACATTCACAGTTTTGTTCCAGTAGCCTGTCTTCCAGCCAAATGAGCTAAACAGTAGCAGGGAGATTGGCAGGATGCTAATTCATTTCACACAGTCTTGGATATGCAGAATCCAGGGCAGTTAAAAGTCTCCTCAACTAATTCATGGATGAAAATAGAATCTTGGCTGTCTAATAAAGAGAAAGTCCCTTGTATGCCTAGGTCCTTGTCTTATTTTGTGAATCTATTGGCTCAGCATTGGGAAAACTGGTTCTCTTGTACTGCAGTGGGTTCCTTGGCTCAGAATCCTAGCACAGCCATTTGTAGAAACAGATTCCTTATTCAGAGCAAATCCATAAAGTTGAGGAGAAGCATGATACGGTAATAACAAAGAGCCTTTCTCCAGGGGCCCAGATGCTTGCTTGGTGCTCTACTTAGATATAGCAGAAACTAGGGCTGTTTAATTGCACAACTCTGGGATCTCATTATAATCTACATGAATGAGCACCCTTGGAGTTGTGTAGGGCACAGCCTGAATGCAGCAGATGAAACAGCCCTGAAACTATATTCTTTAAAGAGATTCACTAACCTTTAAAGAGCAATTGTTTAAGGAACAAAGGCTCTTCATATTTATAGAGATTTTAAAAGAACTAATCTTAGATTATGTACAAGGAGGAATTTTGTGAAATGTAAGCTGTAATATAATTGCTATTCACTATAATAGTCATCTAAGGAATTGATATTTAGTGGGTAAGACAGATTAGAGAGAATGAAGACATCTTTGTATTTTACAAATTCCAGACTGGTTGATGTTTTAATTTACTTGAGTCAGAGGACTGTGTTGTCAGCTGAAGAGAAGTCTAATGTTAGCACGACATGATAACTCTAAGAGTCACACTTCCAGTAAAATAGTAGCTGAAAACCGCCAAGAAGTTTCTGAAAAGAGAAAGTGCTTATTTTAACAACAACAAAAACAGCAATTAAATAATATTTGGTCCATGTCCAGGAAGGAAACACATTTCATGTTAAAAAGAAAAAAACATACCCTGGCCATTTACCATCACTTGTGAAACTGGTTCAAACCACAGTTTATTTTGTCTGTTCAACTTTTGCCTGGTTTTAGATGAGGAATTTTCCCCCTTGGGAATCAAAGAGGTTGATTACACCTCTCCCACTAGAATTGTGCAATGCCTTTAAGTAGTTCTCCTAACGTCTGTTTTCCATTATCCTTATGAATTTCACAATACATTTCCAAATGTACTTTTGGATATTTTTATCCAGAACACTGTTCTCTGGTGTTGTAAACTGTTGATCACTCAAAAGGTTTTAGACAGTATGAGTGTACTATTAGTTCCCTTTTATGTAATCTTACTTTTTAAATAAATTATGAAATCCGTAGACAGGATCTGACAGCTCATATGGAAGTTTTCTTTAACTTCTTAGTGTTATTCTGTTCATGAAATCATCAAACGTCAGCATTGGCAATGTCATAGACATCACTAGTAATAACTTCTGTAGGCTCTAGGAAAAGAAAATAACGTCACTTGCCCAGTGACCCATAGCTAGTTGGTAGAAAAGCCAAGATTGCAACTCACTTGTCTTGACTCCAAGTCTGATGTCCTTTCACGTCACCCTATTGTTGGTCCGTCTGCCTTTAATCCTCCCTCCATACTAACCCCACCCTCCACCTGTCAACAGAGCTTGTTTCCCCTCGCTCTGCTCTGACTGAGCAACTGCTGGGACGGGTAATGGGTAATGGCTGGGTCAGATCATGGGAAGACTCTCTGAGCCTACATGAGCCTGTCGCCCACTGAGAGAGACAAGTGCATATGAGTATATTACGTACAGTGTGACATGTCCAGATCAGGGGTCAGGATCATGTATGCTGGGGGCACAGAAAGTTATCATGTAACATAATTAATATTAACTGTAATAGTCCTATAATAGTCATCCAAGGAATTGATATTAATTAAGACAGATTTGAGAGAATGAAGATTTCTTGTATTTTGCTGATAGGTTTGATACTTCCATCAGCTTAGTTGCTGCTGCTTGGTTTTAATTTGTTCGGCTAGGTTTTTTATTTCTCCTATGTCTTTCTACCTTTGTTTTTTGTCCCCCATCCCTTCCCCACCTTTGCTGATTTGGAGCTTATGTGTTCTTTTTCTGTTCAGAGTTATGTGTATTTTTCTGTACAGATTTGAATCTATCTGTTTTATCATAGTGATGTATATGGAAAGAAATGAGAACTGCACCTTCTTCCTCTTCCCACTCATCTCCCAGTTTCTCTCATAGTTTTAACCTTCTTTATATTATACAAAGATTATTATTTTCTTCCTTAGATCTCTTTTTCTGGAATGGCCATCAGAGCTGTCAATGTACCCAAAATCTGACAGCAAAGCTTGTGAGCCTGCCACCATGCATCTGTGTTGGCAGCACTGTACTAACAACTTATAAGGTGTCACATATCCTTGGCAAATTGTTTGTACAATACTGCCAACGTAAACACACAGTGGCAAGTTCATGAACTTAATTGTCACACTTTGGTATGTCACTGTGATGGCCATTTCAAAAAGAGAGTTCCAAAACTGCTTTGAAGGGTGGACTAGGCACTGGCCTGGGTACATAGCTTCCCAAGGGGAGTACTTCAAAGGTGACCATAGTGACATTCAGCAATGAGGTATGTGGCACTTTCTCTAGGCTGAGTTTGTGAAGTTAATTGTCTGACTTCATATGTTCCACTAGATATTTAACCTCAAGCAATTTACTAGGTGCCATTTTTCTGCATACCTGAGTTCTTTATTTTGATTTTTTTTCAAACAGTGAAATACATCTTTATTTTCAGAAGTCATGCACATCCTCAAATGTCTTCCTCTTCCCTAATATTTACCAATAACTTGCTCAGATATGAAATTTTGGGTTTGTAATATTTTTTCTATGTAGCTATATATCTTATTCCATTCTTCCCCCTGGAGTTTGTTTTAGCACAAGAAAAAGGAAATAGCCATTTGATTTTCCCACTCATAAGTATCTTATTTTCCCTTACTAGATACTTGTATTACTTTTCCTTTATCCTGGATGTGAATCACTTTTTATTAATTTTGCCTGGAACTCGGTGAAGGTTTTTGTTTTGTTTTGTTTTTGCTCTAAAACTTCAAGTAAGAAATATATTCTTGCATTAATAACGTAACGGTTACTTCTCCTAGGTCTACCCAGTTCTGTTGTTGTGAAATTTGAATGGCTTCTTTTTGCCTCCAATGACAGTTTTAATTTTGTTGTTATAATTTATATTTTCTTTTCCATCTGTGTGTTTATCTGATGAACCATTTTTTTTCTATAGCTGCTGATTGATGTTTAAAGGAGACCATGTTGTCCTGCATTTGCATCTTCTTGAAGATCTGGACAAATATTTACTGAACTTTTTCTAGAAAGAAATATTCAGTTATATGAATAATTCAATATTTAATAATATAATGCTTTGAAGTAATGCTCCCCTTCTTCCAAAGCATTTTTTCAAATAGCATTATAATTATTTTTAAAATGTTTCTCTCATTCTTAAATTGTCACAGATCTATCTAGTTTTAGAATTTTCTATTACAAGGGCTGTCTGGAAAATATCCAGCCATGTAACATAAATAATAGAGGCATTTACAGCCAGACTTTTTCTGGCCAGCCCTCGTATATCATGGGGAAATGTTATCTTCTGTTTTAAAATATAATCATAAACTTCAGAAGCTGGTTATTTTTCTAATAACTGCATTATATTATGAAACTTGTTCCTCAATTATGGTTGTTTATATGTTTAGCTTATTATAGTGAGCAAAACAAGGATATTAGTATTCAAGAGACCTGGGTTTGAGACACAGCACATACAATAGTAAAGAACATGCATGTTCTCTGCATCCAAATTATCTGGGTTGAAATCCCAGCTCTGCCACTCACTTACTGTGTAACTTTGGAAAGTTACTTGACCTCTTTGTGCCTTAATTTTCTCATCTATAAAATGAGATTAATAATATTGCTAACTTCATAGGTCCTCAAGGAGGTTAAAAATATAATATTTATGGAATATGTAGAGCCATCCCTTGGGCATAGTAAATGCTATGAAAATATTTGCTTTAAATTCTGAGTTTAACCTTCTCAATTTTGTTGCAAACTTAAAACAGTCTTTTTTAAAAAATAAATAAACTGGAGCTTATCTACCCAGAAATAGGCCTTAAACAAAGACAACAGGAAGTAGAAGGGAGTGTGCTACCATTTAAAAATATTTGACTTGCTAATTAAGAGCAAGGTAACTGTACTTCTGAATTTTTGTCATGAAAAATCACCAATAAACCAATGTTAACTTCTAAAGAAAAGTTCAAGCTGTGTCACCTACTAATTGAGTAACTTTAGTCATCAAATCTCTCTAAGCCTCCATTTTATCATCTTGAAAATGAACATAATACAATTAAATTAATGCATTTAGTAATAACGATATTGATTATTTATATAACTTATTAAAATCGAAGATTAAATGGCAGTGTATATAAAGTTTTATCACATATGTGCGTATTACTTGGTTGCTCTTATTTTTAAATAATCAGATGCATGCTTGACTCTGCTGCATTTAATTGACTTAACTGAGTCCTCAAGTCTCTTTATGCCACAGTTTATTGTTGAAGTCTTAATTTTGAGTTATTTTATAGAGTAAGTTGCCATTTCAAAGCTGCACTGTCAGTGCAGAAAGAGGCTATGAAGCCAGACCAGTTAAATTCTGCTCTTCATCTTTTTTTGCCTTTTTTTCGAGCCTGGGAAAAGCAGGGCCTCACTTCTTTTTCCTTCAAAAGCCGATTTCCTATCAGTTGAGGTATTTTCCTCAAGCCCTTCACTTTCTCCTGTCCTTTGTCAAGTGCTTCCAACAGGAACTATGGGCTCAGGACCTTTTGCATCTCTACAGCTATTGTACTTGTCTGGGAGAGGGTCCTGGGGGTGCAGTGGGGGAGGTGAAGTTATACACGTGGGGGTGGGGTGCAGGAATATGGAGCATTCCATATTTATCGATTTTTTAATATTTCCAGTATTATGGATTCCTTTTAGTCCCTGAAAATACATTGCTATTTTGAATTTTCCCACACACTAAAAAGAGCCCAGATATACCAGGCTGTGTTTTATTGTAATTATAATTAATTGTGGGACATACGAGGCCAGCTACTTCATCACCTACAAATAACGAACTCCATCACTCTAAAAAATAAAAAAACCAAAATTGATTTCTATCCTTGCTTGAATTATACTATTTTTACTATGAAAAGTTGTTGTTCAGTTCCCCCCACCCCAAATAGTCTCAAAAAAGTGTTTTAACTATGAATCGATGTACCATGTAAAACAGACTTCCTCTGCCTGCCCACAGCTTGTCCATCAGGCACCTACAAGCCGGAAGCTGTGCCAGGAGGAATCAGCTCTTGCCTTCCATGTCCTGATGAAAATCACACCTCTCCACCTGGAAGTACATCCCCTGAAGACTGTGTCTGCAAGGAGGGCTATCGGGCGTCCGGCCAGACCTGTGAAGGTACGTCTGCCCCCATTGGCTGATGGGAAATATAAAAGTGGATCTCTTTGAGGGATATGTAGCTGGTGTTTCCATCCAATTCATTGAAAATAATCTTTAGAACTCCTTTCTCTAATCGTATCTTGGAGGGAAGTCTTGGCTACAATTACGTAGCATTTCTTACCACTGAACGGGTTTCTTGCCCCAGGGAAAGGGGATCTGAGGCCCCAGGGGTAATGTAACTATGAAACCAGAAAGTTTCAGTACTTGGGAAAGATCTAAAAATGAATCTAAGGGAGAAAAACCCACAAATTTAACAACAAATTTGAGTAACAGAAGAGCTAGTTTGGGCCCTGGTGGTAGTTAAATCCATTTAATGAAAATATTTTAGAAATATTTAATATGAAATAAAACAGTATTATTCATATCAAAAATTAAAAATATTTAATTAGCCTATAACATGTATGAGAAGCTGTGACTTTGGAATTTGTAGCAGACACACCTTACTGACCTTATTTTTTTATTTATTGTTTATTTCATGCCACCTTCATTAAGAAGGAAAGTAGCTAATGACGTAAAGGACAAGAAACTAGAAAATCTTGTATCCACATAGATAGCAAAATAAAAAGGTCTTCAAACACAAACAATAACATTTAGTCTGTTTTCAACATTTAAGTGGAAGCAAATAGCAAATAGAAGTGAGATGTGAGGGTTCTTCTTCCAGACAGACACGTGGAAATTCAAATGCAGTAAATGAGAATGCTGTGGGTAATTTAGCTACATGTATAAAGTGTCCTCTTAAACCCAAAAGGGTGGAGGAGTTGATTGTTTTGTAGACAAAGGCTAACTTTACTTTTTAATTTTGTTTTGTAAATGTTAGTTGTCCACTGCCCTGCCCTGAAGCCTCCCGAAAATGGTTACTTTGTCCAGAACACTTGCAACAACCACTTCAATGCAGCCTGTGGGGTCCGATGTCACCCCGGATTTGACCTCGTGGGTAGCAGCATCCTCTTGTGTCTACCCAATGGTTTGTGGTCGGGTTCAGAGAGCTTCTGCAGAGGTACGCAAACTGCCAGTTCACAGTCTTTATTGATTTTCTTGCAGGATATCCTTGCCTGAAACTCTGATGGACCCGCAAGTTCTTTGTTTCTTTTGATTTTTCATAAACCACAGACTGCAGGAAGGGAAAAAAAATTATAGGAAGTTTGAAATCAAAACTACTAAGTTCAATGGACCACATCATCATAAACTCTGCCCTTTATATTTCTTTTATGAACAAGCAAAGGAAGGGCCTGCCCGGGAAGGAAATAGACAGGTTACCTCAAACCTCAGATTTTAAACACCCAAGATTGGGAGCCAGAAGAAGTCTGGGGGATGGTCAGAGTAGGGGCTTTCCTACCTACTATGACTGCAGAAGGTAGGGAACCACACCAATATCCTCCAATAGGAGCAGTTATCCAACTTACCCACCTCCAGCCTGCACTTGGAACAGCAAGCATGCTAGAAAAAGTGGGAATGAGCTAAAGTGAAATCTTAGTGAGCCTGGTCAGGCCAATAGAAAAGGGGACAACAGTACCCTGGGTAGAACCTAAGGTTCCCCCATCAAATACAGAGAAACAAGCAGAATGGTACCTGACTTCACCTCCACTCCTGCCATCTCCATCACCTACTTTCCTGCTTCTTACAAATGTTGCACAGGTAGCTTCCTACGGTTTCACAAGTTGAGTTGGAAGAGAAGGGTATTTAAGAAAAGGGAAGAATTGGGGGAGCAAGGCAAAAGACTTGAGAATCCCTACCCACGAAGCTTCTGACTGCAGTATTCACCCACTACAGGTCACCAGATGAAGTACAGCATACCCAGTTACACAGGAATTTTAGATAAACAACAAATAATTTTTAGTCGAAGTCTCATTCAAACTTTGGGACCTACTTACACTAAAAATTATTTGTTGGTTTTTCTGAAATCCACATTTAACTAGATATCCTAATTTGTTTGTGTATTTCATTTTGTTTTGTTTGGTTTTGGTTTTTTGCTAAATTTGGCCACCTTAGCCCCACCATATCCCCTAGGCATTTGGCAGTGCACTTCGTTGATGATTTTCACTGCTCCAAGGCCCACATCTCCCAGCTCCCTAGAGTAGGGTAAGGAGTTCTGTGTTCTAGTCTGCTCTTGGCACCTGCACCTGTAAGGGAAGCCCAGTTACACCACTGCAAGGTCATGCTCGAACCCGGGAGACCTCCACTGTTTATTTTTGTCAGCTACTAATACTGACCCCATCTATAAGTTAGCCTAAATTGGGTCCCAATCCAGATTCTTACTCTATCTACAAGAAGACAAAGGTAAGTGAAGAGAATCAGCAAATTGAACAAAGGGGGGAAAGGGAATTACTGAGGTTGAAAGGCAATTACACTGTTAAAAAATGACCAGATTTCAAGAAATGAGAGAAGTCTAAGAACAAAAGCATTTCTTAGGGAAAAAAAAAAAAGATTGCTGACACAATGAATAGACATAATTAAAAGCCAAATTAATAAGTTAGAAAATCAATTCATGACATTCCTCTGAAAATAGAGCAAAGTTTCAAAGATTAAAAAAAAATCATAGGGGTGAGAGAGGAGTGGGGGAAGCTAAATATAAGGTGATGGAAAGAGAAGTCACATTAGGTGGTGAGCTTATTATACAACAAGTTGACAATGCACTGTAGAATTGTACGCCTGAAACCTATGTAATCCTTGCTAACAGATGTCACCCCAATAAGTCTAACAATAAAAATGAATTTTAAAAAAGTCACAAAAGGCTGAAGCGGCCTGAGAATAGTCCCAGGAAACACGCTCTTCTTAAGTTAGAAATTCAGAGAAAGAACAGAGTAGAGGGCAAGCCCTAATAGAAGATCAAGGAATATATCCGCAAGCTGAAATCTTGAAAATATACACAACTAAAGTCTTTGATAATTCAGTTTAAAATCACTTGCTGTGTTCCAGGAAAAAAAATTTTAAAAACAGATCCATGTCTGGAAATAATCTTAGTGAAATTTATGAATGGAAACATAGAAAATTGTGCATGTTTCACAGTGATCAATAAATAACATCATCTACAAGGGAAAGAGAATCACACTAGCCTTGAGCCCGTTATTAGCCATTCTAAATATTAGAAGACAGAAATGTGTTTCCAGGATTCTGAAAGAAAAGAATTAGAGCCTAGATTTCTAAACTCAGACAAGCTTCTCTCCATGTGGGAAGCAAAGGGAAGACATTTTCAGTCACATGATCGCAAGTGGTTCAAAAGCCACATCTTATTCCTAAAAATATTTGTCATTAGAAAACCTCTTGGAGATATTCCTGTAAAGTTGACTGTTAAAAGCTTTGTGTAAAATCTCTCCCTCCTTCCAGCTACATACATCATGGTAGAGGGTGGAAAACATTACATTTTAACTTTCCACTTACTTGTCTTCCAGGGAGCATGGGAAAAAGCAATTAGGCAACCCCTTTAGGATAAGGGCTGGCCCTGCCTCTCTAGCCTCCACAGTTCACGTGCTGAGCCTGGCGTCCTGCATAAGAAATGGCCACACCGGCTCAGGAAGCCATCACTTTGCAAGCCATGACTTTGTTCCAACAGCCTTCGTTGTCGTGTCACCCTGCCTTTTCCCTTGGTCCCTGTACGTAAACTCTCCCCTGTGACCAACTTCCTCAGCTTGAAGGCATGACATTTAACCCCCATATGTGCCTCCGTACCTGTCCAGTCCTCATCCTTTTGCTCTGTGTGTCAGGGTCAGTCAGGGAAGCACAGGAAATACACCATGTGTGTTAGGGTAAAAGGACCTTGTTTTAGGAATTGGACCTTACGCAATTTTGGAAGGAGCTGGGGAATGGAAGGTCCAGAAGAGAAATAGGAGTATGAGAGGAGTGAACTGCTAATGCAATCTGAGAAACCAAGCCCACCCAGCTGCTGAAATGGAATGACAAGGAAGAAATGTGTCGGGGCCTCTGAGAGAAGCTTCACCTCTGTGTTATCACACCCTGATGCTCTGCAGCAGGCATGTCCATCCTGTGGCCCAGGATGGCTTTGAATGCATCCCAACACAAATTCGTAAACTTCCTTAAAACATTGTGAGATTTGTTTGCGACCGTTTTCTGTAGCTCATCAGTATCGGCATTATTAAACTTGTAATTGAGTTCCCTGATGGTGTAGTGGCTTAAGGCTTCAGCGCTAGTGCTGTCAGCACTGCGGCCTGGGTTCGATTCCCAGCCAGGGAGCTACCCACATACCACAAAGCAAAAAAAAAAAAAAAAAACAAAAAAAACAACTAAACTTGTAATTATTATTTTTGTCCTTATTCAGTAAAATGTGATCTAATTGTTTTCATTTTGTATAGTAAAAACGTGCCCTCATCTCCGTCAACCCAGACATGGCCACCTCAGCTGTTCTACAAGGGAAATGTCCTATGGGACAACGTGTGTGGTTACCTGTGATGAAGGGTACGGACTAGAAGGAAGTGCTAAGCTTACCTGTCAAGGAAATGCCCAGTGGGATGGTCCAGGACCCCGGTGTGTGGGTAAGTTCCTAGAACACATGGTGCCTTTGGTAATCCATTTCTCTAGCTCTCTGATTCCTCCTGCTTTCTGTGAAGATCTGGAACAGTGGTTCTCAACGTTCCTAGTGCCGACGCTTTAATACAGGTCCTCGTGTCGTGGTGACTCCCATAAAATTATTTTTGTTGCTACGTCATAACTGTAATTTTGCTACTGTTATGAATCATAATGTAAATATCTGATATGTGTTTTCCGAGGGTCTTAGGTGACCCCTGTGAAAGGGTCATTCGACCCCCAAAGGGGTCGCAACCCACAGGTTGAGAACCGCTGCTCTAGAACAAGCTTGTCCAACCCACATGTGGCCCAGGACGGCTTTGAATGCGGCCCAACATAAATTCGTAAACTTTCTTAAAACATTATGAGATATTTTTGTGACCGTTTTTTTTTTTAACTCATCAGCTATCGTTAGTGTATTTTATGTGGGACCCAAGACAATTCTTCCAATGTGGCCCAGGGAAGCCAAAAGATTGGACACCTCTGAGTTAGAACTAAAAATTGACTCATAATGAATATAAATATACATCCATATATACAGATGCACAGAGATATAGGTATATAAATAAATATGTTCTTTTATTCCTCTCCACTGATAAAAAGACTTCTACACCAAAATCCAGTTTTCCAAGTCATTGAAGTTTACAGTTTTAAATGGTAATCGTTTTTTGTTTTTAGCTGGGGCCAATTTGGAGGAATTGTGTTGTTGTTGTTTTTTTAAGCAAATGTTGTATAATTTCCTCACTTTGTTAAACACAATTTATTTTACCTTGCTGACTAAAGAAAAAATTATAAACTAGTGGATCTTAAGATAGACCATACAGTTCTATTTTATCAGAAGATTTTCTGTGTTGTCCTTCACTAAGAGTTATAGCATCTTGCTCCTGAAGTTGGGTCCAGAGTGAATACATTCAGTAGCTTTTTCAGTTTGCTCCTCCCTATACACTGTAGGTACAAATGACAACGGTAATGGTAATGATGATGAGGTGATAACTACTATTTAGTGAAAACTTACTTTGTGTCAGCTACACTACACCTCTGAGCACTATCAGGTATGTAATGAAATAACCAATTTCCCAAAAAAGGAAGAAAAAAAAGAACAGTATGTAGGGAATTCATTGAGATGGGCCCGGACCCAAGGTGGGAAAACTAGGTACTATAAATACGTTATTTCTTCCCCAATTGGTTTACAGCTTTATTCTCGTACAATCTAGTAAGGATGTTGTGCCTACCAGGCGATTCATTAACAGTCTAAGAGTTGACCCTCACTGTGCAAGCTCAGAAAAATTGATACTGTTATGCTGAGAGGAGATTGATCTCTCTGGTATTGGAGAAGGAAATTTACTATTAAACAAAAATTCAGTTCATTAACAATGAGATACCTACTATTTGGGGTATTGAAAGATGTTGGCCTGATAGGCATTGTATTTTCTTGAGTAAAGAGAATCTGTGGCATTTGCGATTTGTGGGAATGCAAGTAACATTCTCTCATTTCCCTACAACAGAACGTCACTGTTCCACCTTTCAGAAGCCCAAAGGTGTTATCATATCCCCCCCAAACTGTGGCAGGCAGCCAGCCAGACCTGGGACAATTTGTCAGCTAAGTTGCCTCCAAGGATTTATTTTATCTGGAGTCAGAGAAGAAGTGAGATGTACCACTGCTGGAACATGGAGTGTCAAAGTTCAGGCAGCCGTTTGTAAAGGTGGGTCTCTGACGTTGGTCTGGTTAAAAATCAAATTCCTACATGACATACTGACGCCTGGTGGGACTGTCCCTCTTTGTAACTTTTGTTGAAAACCCACCATAAAAGGGTCGTTGTTATCCCGATCTACACTATGAGGGTTTCTCTTTCAAAATGGTGGATGTACAAAATTTAGTTACAATATGCCAGGTGATGACAGAAGAAATATAAAAATCAGGATAATATTAGAGCTGGAAATCAGGGAAGTTTTCCATCAGGAGATGAAACTCCTTGAAGAATTTCTGGCCTATGTAAAGCAGATGAGACTAATCAATTTTAGTTATCAGCACTTTGAAACCCGCATTGCATTTTTCATAGGAGTGCACTGCCATCTTTCTGGCAGCCAGAGTAGACTGCTATGAAAAAGGGATTATTGAAAACAAGAGTTCTTAGAAGTAAAAATATCATAAATATCTCTAAGAGAACAGCAAAAAACGTGGAATGGATGCTGTGGAAAACAAAATCAGTGATTTGAAGAACCAAATTGAGAGTCCTTCAAAATGGAGAACTAATAAAGAACTTGATTGTTCCAACTGATCAAACCCAAAAGATGGATGTTAAGAGATAGCAATGACCTACTGAGAAGCCCCAGTGTCCATTTAACAAAGTGTTCCAGAAGGAGAGAGAAAAAAGGGGTGCAGGAGAAGAATTTTCCTGTCAGTAGAAGAACATTTCACTGAGCTAGAATTTTTAGATCAAAAATAATCCCTGAGGATTAGGAAGGCCTAGTTTCATTACTTCTGGTGAAATTTCTGAGGTCCAAAGTTAATGACAAAGTGTTAAGTAAGTTTCCAGAGAGAAAAGAAAATTTGCACAAAAGAAACAATAATCAAAATTATATTAACACTTCTCCTATACAACTCTAAATGCCACAAGGAAATGTAGCAATGTTCAGAGAAGATGGATGTAAACTTCAAATTCCAACTGCAGTTAAGCTATTATTCAAGTGTGGAGGAAAAATCAAATACATTTTTAAATTTTCAAAGTCGATATACATCCTCGTGCAGGGGATTGTCAAATATAAGCCCCTTCAAGAAAAAGAAAATATAAATCAAATACAATTGTAAAGAAACAAGGTAAAGTAAACTAATTCATGTGATTTCTGGGGCAAATTATAGAAGACCTAATTTAACATAACTTGAAATAAGGAGATTTATTATATTATGTAATAAGAACTTAGCCCTATAGTAACTAGGTAGATATGTGTAATGTTACCACATCTAATTCAGCATTTGTACTGCAAAGTTTCACACTGCAAAAAAATCACAGACTTTAATTTGTTGTTTGTTTTGACAGTACCTTTTCGCACTTCTAATTAATTCTACTTGACAGCCCTGTTTTAAATTGCAGTTTCTTCCTGCCATTGTCAACATTCATTGTTTTCTGTTATTTTCTTCTTTATTTCATTCAAAAAATATTTATCAAGCTCCATGCCAGATACTACATAGTATAAAGAACTTAAATTCTATTGAGGGAGAATATTCAGTTTCAAAATGGCGTGTTGAGTTTTATGGTTAGAAAAGACAGAGTTATGGGAACTTGCAGAGTAAGCACTTAGCATGGACCAAGGCGGTCAGAGAGAGCTTCCTGAGGAGCTCGTCTCTGAGCTGAGAATTAAAGGACAAGTAGCAGTTACCTAGGTAAAGGGAGAAGAGGGCATTGATTGAGGCAAATAAAAGACCAAGGAAAACCAGAGGGTAAAGCAGGGAGGGAGTTGGGGGAGAGGGAGAGGGATCCAAATATGGGGTGACGGAAAGAGGACTGACTCCAAGTGGTGAGCACACAATGCAGCACGTGGACTCTGTGTTGTAGAATTATATACCTGGAACCTACATAATTTTACTACCAATGTCACCCCAATAAAATGATATTAAAAAACATTTTTTTTTTAAAAAGGGACATGGACAAAGTTTCAGGAAAGATCATGGAGCTTTCATGGGACTGAGAGTATTCGACGTGGAGAGTTCCAGTAGGGGGTTTGTAAGAGATGAGGCCCAGGTCAATAAGTACCAGTTGATGAAGGTCCTCAGAAGCCATGCGGAGATGAGCTATCCTGAAGGCAGTTGTGCATTCCAGATCTATCAGGAATTGGGCTGCAAAAGATTAGTCACAAACTATTAATATATTTTTATCTCATTCTTAAATGACTTATTACTACTTATCAACATATTAATTGATTTGTGTATTTTCTGAGTTAGATGTGGAGGCTCCTCAGATCATTTGCCCTAAGGACATAGAGGCTAAGACTCAGGAACAGCAAGATTCTGCTAATATCACCTGGCAAATCCCAACAGCTAAAGACAACTCGGGGGAAAAGGTAAGGTCTACGCAAACACTTGCATCCTTTGTTGAATGGATTTTAAATATGCTGCAATATGTGTCATATTAAAGGCTTACTAATACTTTAATGATGGTACTCTTTCTAAATATACTCTACTCATAAGTATATTAATGCCTCATTTGTTACAAGAATGATCAGCCTTGAGTTTTTAATTAGGAATTTAAAAATACAATGGAAAAGACAAATGTATTTGACTATAGAAGTATTTTTAATTTGTGTTTTAGAAAATTCCTAAATTAAAAGATAAATAGCAAATTAGAGAAAAAATTTTCAAACTTGTCAAAGGTTAGTATTTATTACATAACATATTAATGTAAGGGTTTTTTTAAATCCCATCATGATTTTCAAATGGACTATGAAGGTCAACACATAATTCAAAAAGGAAAGACTACATCTATATCATGCAAACATGAGACTTTAATCTTAGCATAAGACATTAAGAAACTGTGCATTAAAACAATCATCTGGCGCCATGTTTTTGACTTACCAAAAAGTAATGATATTTCTTGTAAATCAGAAAATTTGGGGTAGGAACTTTGACACTGACACTATCAAAAAAAAAAAAAAAAAAAAAAAAAAAAAAAAAAAAAAAAAAAAAAAAAAAAAAAAACAAAAACAAAAATCAATGGGAATGCAAATTATTACTGTTCTTTTGTGACTGGAGAACGGGCCCTAATCATCATGGTGTCCAGGATCTTGGTGTCTCAAAGAATTGAGTGAGACATGGAAATAAAGTGGTGAAAAGGGTAGTTTATTAGAGGCAGAAGTACACGCCAGAGAAATTGGAGTGGTCCTGAGCAAGAGAGCAGCTCAAGGGCCCCAAATGGCAAGGCCAAAGTGCACTCTGAGAGGTAGGAGTGGGCTCAAGCAGGCAAGGGGCTCAGGAGCCCTGACTAAGGAGGCTTTGGTTTCATTCTCTTTCGATGTAAGAGGTTATGCCTATCTGGGTGTGGGACCTTTTGATTTGCATCTTTGATTGACAGGGGGCCATTATATCACCTTCTTTTAACTGCCCATGTACCTTCCCAGAATTCAGTCTGTTATAATGATATTAATGATCTTCTGGGCATATGTATGATATTATAATGATGGTATAATGAGGCTTAGGTGAATTGAAGGTCATTGTAACCCTTACTGTGCAGGTGCTAATAACTGGCTTAAACCAGTGGGCCCTGGAACTTCCTCCTGTGGCTGCCTAGCCTGGGACGGGGATTACTAGTGAGAGAGTGGTTATCAGTGTAGTGACTGCTCCAGCAAGGCGGGTGCCATGGGAGGGGTCCTGAGATTCCCCCTATTCTATCTTCCTACCTCACTTTCCTCTTGACAGGGTGATCCACATAAATCTCATCTCTGTATCTGTTCTCTGCTAAATGTGGTTGTTGTCCCTATCTATTGGGGATTCACGAAACTCTTGCCCTATCTGATCTAAAAGGGAAGAAGGGGTCTCAAAATCCGCCTGCGAACCCGTGTTGACGTCTTCTGTCAGGATGAGCTGGAAGCCTTGCCAGGGTATCATTTGTATCTGATGGCCCTAGATGAGAAGATATAAACTCAGTTAATAGATCCAAACATTGGTCTAAGAAGCAGGGCTCAAAACCACTGTCGCAGGGTGGCTACATGATGAAAAGCCCATGTAGCTCCATTGAACCTGTGGCCTGTTGGCTTATGGCCTAGTTGTCATTTGGGTGTCATACCTACCCAGGATCTGGAATGGCCTAGAAAGAATGCTTGCCCACAATGATTATAACCAGCAAGCAGGGGCATATGAATCACACGTTTCAGGATAATTATCTATGGCAGGGTATAGGGACATTCTATGACGCTAGCTGGGGACAATCCATTGCCTAACATTAGAGATTGGGGAAATCCGATCAAGAAAATGGTTAAGACTAGGGACTACGAAAAAGGTGACACTGGGAAGCTGAAGAACTAAGGGAAAGGAGGCTAGAAATTCCTATGGGGGTGGGATTCTTTCATTTGGCCCCATATCCCTTTGGGAATGAAACTTTGTATTATCTATCAATAAAATATTAGTGACTTTAAAGTTAGTAATCCTGTTCAGGGAAATTTATTATAAGGACATAAATATATTTTTAAATTCTCTGTGCAAAAGTGTTCATCCAAGTGCTATTTATAGTAAGATTTGGGACCAATTTAAAAGTCCTCCAATAGATTTTTCTTGAAGAAACTACCATGTATTCATTCTACAGAACATTATAGAGACACTTAAAAGTCATCTTAAGTTCTAAAGACTATGTAACAGCATAAAAATATTTTAAGATATTATATTTAAAAAACAAGCATTTCATATATATGCCAATGCTACAAACGATGTAAATAAAATAGTCTGGAAAGAAATAGACCAGAAGACTGTGCCTGAATTTTTTCCTGTGCAATATATGTGAAACATCTTTTCATTTTTAACTCCACTTTACTAATAATATATAGATTAAAAAAAAGTAAATGTACCATTGATGTTAATATTTTAGGCTTAAATTTCCACAATAGATATATATTTTTTAAAATTTTTAGTATTTTGATTAAATTTATTGGGGTGACATTGGTTAGTAAAATTATATAGGTTTTAAGTATACAGTTCTATAATACATTATTCAAAAATGTTTATTTATCTCCAAAAGGTGTCAATCCATGTTCACCCAGCTTTCATCCCTCCTTACATTTTCCCAATTGGAGATGTCGCTATCATGTACACAGCAACTGACCCATCCAGCAACCAAGCCAGCTGCACCTTCCACATCAAGGTCATTGGTAAGTCTTCGCACTACTTGGGTAGGTTTGGGAGAATAACCCAGTTCCCCGAGGACTTTGCTTCTCCTTTATCTTCAACAACTCTCTCTCCAGTGAGTCTTCCTAATGGTATCGAAACCTACTCAAACCCCTCCTTCTCTGAAGCCTACGTACTCTTCTAACTATCACTATACCCCTTTGATTTCCTCCCCAAAGAGCCTTTTGTCTTCCCTTTGGGCTTAGCTGCCATTCATTCTCAGAGTCATTTAAGTCATTCATTCTGTCTCCTTGATTCACGAACTCCTTTCACCAAGGTCACCAATGATCTCTGGATTTTACTTCTATTGCACACTTCTTAGTCTTCTTTTTACATAATGCTTCCTTAGATTTTACATTATTAACTACAGTCTCTTTCCTAGCTTCTCGGACACCAGTCTTTCCTGTCCCTGACCCCCATTTTTCTCATTTATCTTTCCTTATTGCTTTCCTGGGCTTCTCCCTCAGACCAGCTTTCCAGTGTGGATCATCCCCAGGGTTCCAGCCTTGACCCTCTCCTCTTTTTCTCTCTGTCATTTTCCTGGTGGTTTTGTTAACTGGCAACTTCCATATCCAGCTCAGATCGCTTTTCTGAAATTCACACCAATATATAAAACCAAGTACTGCACTTTCCCATGTGCATGTCCCAAAGGCATTTCAAACTCACCCAAACATAATGTATTTCTTAACTCAAAAAATTGTACACCAACCACCCAGCCACCAAGCAAAAATCTGAGTCATCCTTGACCCCTCTCCAGAGCTCCATCACCAACATCTGATCGTAAGTTTTCAGGTTCTACTAGTTTTGTAACCAAGAAAATGGTGATTTTCCTTGGTTCTCGTTTCCTTGAAGGAAAGAATTCAGTCAAGAGACAGGATTCATGAAAGTATAGGATAGTTAAGAGTTTATTAGTAGAGAAAGAACCCTCTGAGACATGGAGTAGCTGATCCGAGAGAGCAAAGCAGCCTCTCCTTACATTTTTTGAGGGTTTTTAAAGGGGAAATCTTAGGGGGCAATCTTGGCATTCTTCCGGGGGCCACATGGGCTATGTGATGGTTCCAGGGGAGTCCATTAAGTTTCATGGAATCTGAGGTCTTTTCTCTGGCCAACCGTCATTCTGGTGTCATCTTCAACCCAGGAGCTGAGTCTGAAATGTCTTGAAGGGAACGCTGAGCCATAATCATTAGATCAGCAAGCATGAGGACATGGACCTCAAGTTTCAGGGTAATTATCTAAAGTTAGAGGCAATGGACATCCTATGAGTCAGGGAACAATCAATAGTTTAAGGCCAGGATTTGGGGAAACTGATTAAGAAAATGGTTAAGACTAGGGGACTGGGGGAGTGGAGGCTAAAGACTTTATGGGGGCTATAGCATGGGGACTCATAACATTCAGCCCTGCTTTAATGTTCCCCTGTCTTGCATTTCTCTGATTGTCTTATTTTCTAAATTTAGGGACAGCTGATAATGGATTGGGCCAACTTCTTCTGCTCATATCTACCTTCCTACCTACTCTATCAGTTTCATTTACTTAATATCTCTGAAATCTGTCCCAGTCTGACAATCACTGCTATAGGTCAGTCTTTTCTTTTTTTAAATTTGTGGGGAGGGGGCTGGTTTATTCCATCATCTCCCAATTGGTCTTTGTGCCTTCCAATCCATTTGGTAGATATTCAGTAGCTACCACGTACCCACCACCAAGACTCACTGCACTGAGAAGCAGGATATGTGGCCATCTGTAATTGATAGGAGCACAGACGGTGAACCCAAACTGCTTGAGTCCCTATCCAGCTCTATAACTTAAAGGCAATGTGACCATTCACCTCCCTGTACCTCAATTTCTTCATCCAAAAATGGAATTGATAAATGTGTTACCTCATAGGGCTATTGTGAGGTTTTTAATTAGTTAAGTTATAAAACCACTTGAACTGGTACCTGAAACATTAAGCTCTATGTGTAAATATTGACATTTTGCTATATTTGTTTTAGATGTATTTTAATAGGTTTATTTTTAAATTTAATAAATTAGTTTTATTTTAAGAATTTTACCTAACTTCTTGAAATAACTAAAGTATTGCAAACTGGCCTCTTACCCTAGAAATAACAGGCTTTGGCAAAGGTAGATTAAAAAGATTCCAGTAAAACACACTCTCATTCACGTCCTAGTACTTAGTTTCTTTTTAATCGTTTTTCCAATGTTGTTTTAAACATGAACTTCACCAGTCGTATGAAAAATATGTTGGATTTGTTTTTTATGGTGCTGTGATTCTAAACATGGAAACGTGGTTCCAAGAGTTTGCCAAGTTTTAATTTTTCATAATGAAGAGTCAACATGGTGAAATGTAAAGTGTGTACTCAAGAGTCTAGCTAGCTGGACACTAGCTGAGTTTTCAAATGATGAAACAGAGAGAAGCAATGGGAAGGAAGAGGGAGCAGGAGAGGGAGAGAAGGAGTGTTGGGGAGTGGGTAGCAGAGAGAGAGAGAGAGAGACAGAAAATATGCTAAAGCCTGCATTTTCTTGCTTTGATCAGATGACGGTATTGATGTCATACTGATAAAATGAGAGGAAGCAGGGATGCTTTTGCCTAATATTCCTCAGAATGTTGCCTCACTTGCTGTGAAATGGATTTGGTCTCTCTTTTGGAGACATGAATCTGCTGGTACCTCCAGTTCTTTTGACAGTATCATACCTAGTCTTACTGCTTTCTCATACCTGTGATTGAACTTTAAAATGTTTGGTTAAAATCAGATAAGTTAAGAAAATCTTGAAAATAAACATACCATTTACAACTTCTTTGGGAAAAGTAGTAATACTGTCCTATCTTTTGATTTAACTATGAAACGACTTGATGCAACAATCTCAGAGTGCACCGACCTCCCATGAGCATTCCTTTACTCTTCATTATTCAACAATGTTTTCTGAGCACCTGATGTGGGGCAGGTGCTGTGCTGTGCAGTGGATATCTAATGGTTCACAAAGAGATTCTATTGCTGGTCAACAGATTTTACAGTCTAGGAAAGTAGTAAACCAAAGGCATTGCACTAATGAAATGACAAGTGTGGGGAGAAGAGAATGGAACGTTTATTCATAAGACTGATCTTAAAACAGAAATCTGTATATCCCCTCAGGTACAATTCATTTAATGTCATGTTTATGTTTTCGTATATTGCAGATATGAGAGGGGACCCAAAAAATTATTTATAAAAAATTGTGTATTTATTTTTACATTTAAACTTCAGTCACCTTCAAAGTACTCTTAGTTTGATGCAGTGCACCTATCAAGATGCTCTTTCCACTGCTCAAAATAGATTTGAACTCATTGATTTTGATGCCTTTTAGTACTTCTTCCATTTTTTGCTTCTCCTCTTCCTCATCAGTGAAACATTTCCCTTTGAGGACTTTTTTCATCTGGGGAAACAAACAAAAAAAGGTCTCTCAGGGTGACATTGGGTGAATAGGGAGGTTGGGGCACAGGGGTCATGCCATTTTTGGTTAAAAACTGCCAAAAACTCAACACGGTGTGGGCAGGTGTGTTGTCATGCTGCACGTTGTTCATATAAATCACCCATCATGAAATAGGCAAATGCTTTGAAAGAATCTCCAAAAAATCCACCAAAGCCAAATGCAACCTCTCACAATAATGCCAGGAAATACACTGATGCAGTTGGGTTCCTAGAACACTCACCTGGCAGAGGAAGCCTATGCTATGAGGGGCCCACCCTCCAAAAGGTAATTCCAGGTTCTTTTGGGTTTCCCCTCATAAAAATACTCTAGACTTAATACCAGTAACTATAACTTACTAGCTTCATGACCTCAAGCAAATCCCTTAAATTTGCTAGTCTGAGATTGCTCCCTTACAAAATGAGAAAAATAATCTGTCCAGTCTCCCTCAAAGGCATGTGATTATGGTTATAAGAACATTTCAAATGTGTCAAATCAATAATTACCTTAAAATTACCTGCTAGACCCTTTCTTTGTTGTTCTTCACTGACATGCTAAAAATTCCACCATATTCAGTCAGAGCTTTGGAACCTGGCTCAGCCACGCCGCCTCAAACCCCTCCTTCAACGTGGATTCTAATGCTGAGCAACACGGACTCATGGGTTTGAAATTTCTCCTGTTACTTTCACCCCCTCTCCATTGTAGCCTCCCACCCTCGTGTCCTGTTCCTTGTCTTTACCTAGAATTTATCAACCTCAGAAACCTTAGATCCAGTGTCCCAGCTTTGGGCATAAACCTCTTGGCATTTCAGCAGCATCACATCCTCACTGACATCTGGCATAGTCTCTACAACATGACAGATCTCTGCCCATAGGTCCCTCCATTTCTCCTGTCTTGACCCTTCAGCGAAGAGGAGGATCATGGGAGTGATCTCAGTGAAACAACTAGGTCAGCTGTTTTACTCCTTTGGCTTATCTGGGAGGGTGCACCTCACTTCCAGGTAGATGAGCTCAGCTGCTGCTGGCAGACCTGACAAATTAAATGCCACATCCAGAATTGTCTTTCATACCGCTGTGCTCATATTGGCTTTAGTAACCTAAAATTTCTTCTCCCATAGGCAGAGGGAAGCGTAACAAGAATCAGCTCTTTCTTTTGACTCAAGACATAAATAACACATTCCTCATCATCAGGGGGGCCCCCAGGGCCAGCCTCATGTCTAAAAGGTCAGGGTTCTTTGCCAGCACAAGTAGACTTCAATTCTGTCTTGCAAACCTCCTCATCCTTTTTGAACATCAGTTATTACTTCTCTTTCGGATTTCTTGTTCTCTAGATGTACAGCCACCTAGCATAGACAGGTGCAGATCCCCACCTCCGATCCAGTCCTCCGAGAAGGAGCATGCCGTAAGCTGGGATGAGCCTCAGTTCTCCGACAACTCAGGTGAGAATGCAGGCACTTCGTTGTGAGTAAGGTAGCACTAAACTATATTGTAAAAAGCTTTTAAACAGGATAAAGAGAAATGCCTGCCTAGAATGAAAAATTATATAAGGCAATATGTTCTAATGCTAGGATAATTATATGATTTTACATTGTTAATCTTTCCTATCCATGGGTTTCCCTTCATGCAGTATTCAGTGAACATTTTTAACATATGTAGGTATTGTACTTGACCATGTTCTAATAAATTCATTAAGTCTCTAAGCTTACATTGTCCTAAAGGCATAAATTGTGCATTTTGTCTCTCTAGTCCAACAGTATGTATTCTTACTCATTTCTTAGACATTTACCAAAAAAGTTACAAAAATTTATAGGAAAGCAGAAAGAAATGGGGAAATACAATTGAAGTTCTTGTTAAAAACATTTCTGTGAAACTCAGTAAACAACAATAAAAATGTAAATTAAATAGGTTCTCAAATTTTTAATATACAGATAGAGACTGACCTATTCAAGGAAAATCATTTATTTAGCAAGAAAAGAATGCCCTAATTTAATGAGATTGTTGAGTTTACTGTTTCTATGTTGCAATATAAATATCTTTTATATTCTACCAGGGGCCAAATCAACATAAATTAAATGCCCAGCTGGCTGGTTTGTATAAATAGAAAATGCAAATGCAAATCAAATAAGGTGACTAGTAAAGTGACCGCAGACCAGTAACCCTAAAATTGGGTTTCTTCTTTCCTTTCTAGGAGCTGTGCTGGTCATCACCAGAAGTCATACCCCTGGAGACCTTTTCCCTCAAGGGGAGACTGTAGTGCAGTATACAGCCACTGACCCCTCAGGCAATAACAGAACATGTGAGATCCACATTGTCATAAAAGGTATTCTCTTCAAAAGCCTTCACAAATCTAGTGAACATTTGATATAGGTAATTGCTATTGCAATTTATTTTGTGAAACAGAGTAGACTAAGAGTGATAGATGTTTAAAGTTAGAATACTGACAGATTTTATTTCAGTTTCCAATTATTATCACTTCACTTCATGATAAATAAAAATTTTTCTTCCAGGGTAGTCTTTAATTACCATTTTGTAATCGTTTTCTCTAAAGGTACAAAGTATTGTGGTCATAATCTATTTTGAATGCCTGAGGAGACAAATTCTGAAAAGCTATTTGCTACATACTCTGATCTACTTTTCATATTTTACTACCGAATGCCAAAAATAACAACCCCAATCAGAAATACTTTGAGCTTTTCATAAACTGTGCTCATCCTCTAATTACACATAGGTACAGCTTCTCAACTCTAGCCACCTGGGAGAAAAGCAAACATTGCTGCAATCCCACACAAAGGATTTAAGGTGAAAGTTATTCTAGGAATATAGTGGACAGGAGGAACCCTTTTCATAGTTCAGCTTAGGCTCCTGGAATTTAATTTATTTTTCTGATACCCTTATATAGAAATTGTTTTATATGTACATTGTTTTACACAGGCTCTCCCTGTGAAGTCCCTTTTGCACCAGTAAATGGAGATTTTGTGTGTACTCAAGATCATGCTGGAGTTAACTGTACCTTAAGCTGCTTGGAGGGCTATGATTTCACCGAAGGGTCTACTGAGAATTATTACTGTGCTTATGAAGATGGGATCTGGAAACCACCATATTCCACTGAATGGCCAGACTGTGCTAGTGAGTTTTAATTTTTTCTGGACTCCGTTAGTGTGTATGAGTATGTGTCTGTCTGCCTATGTGTGTCCATATCTAAGCATTAAAGAGGAAACTCGCCTTACTTATATGGATTAGCTTTGGTGAGTGGAAAATGGTGCCATGAATTCAAAATGTTTGCAGATAAGACAAATGTTCACCCCCTCCCCCAATTTAAAATATTAACCCACCAGAGCTCTTGTTATGGATTGGATTACGATAGGACAAGATAAGGTTGTAGGCAAAACCATCTGGACCCTCTCACTGTTATTTAGCAGAATTATCTGAAGAGACTTGTCAGCATATTGTTCTTAACTTGTAAACTTGAACTTAGAGTGTAATTTCATAGTCTGCAGAAGAACTAACATTTAAAGGCAGAGCAAACATATGTAATGGAATGAGAGATCAGCCACATATTCTTTAGATCTGATTTATATTTAGGTCTCTTCTATAATCTCACATATGAGGGCTGTCTGAAAAAAATCCAGCCATAAATGCCTCTGTTTTTCCTGCTACATGACTGGCTACCTTCCCAACAGCCCTTGTGTATTCTATAATTTCATGATCTACATGTTGTTATTAAAAGAACCCAATATCTTTGTCTAGTATAAATAATACTATCTGGAGTGAATTTTTGATCCAGTACCATAGATGGAGTTGAAATGCCCAATGCCCTGTAAAGAGTAAAGCCCACTTACTTGAGCTATTTTTTTTTCCAAATTAAGTAGAAGCAGTGCCTCTGTCACAGAACATCACACAGTAGGATTTTACTGTCGATGCTAGTAGGAGGCATTATCTCTGAATATTCTGAGACATCTTGCTGAATCTAACCATACAAGCTTCTGATCCAAGGAGAAATTTGTCTCTGTGAAATTACACTTTTAAGAAATGTGATTTTTACATAATATTCAGAAATTTTAAAATGTCAATTGGTTGAAAATACCATATAAACATATGTTACAAATTTATATAAATATAAAATGTTGTATCTTTGATTCAACCATGGTTATTCCCAGGAATATAATAAAAACAATTTTTATATTTTTTTCCTTAAATGTCCACTTTTTCATCTGGTTGGAAGGTAAAGAATAATTTATCAAAGCAAATTCATCACTGGATAACTGGATACAGTACTTGGTTGGCTTGCACTGGTTTATTATGATTAATTAATACCAAGAAACTTTCCTTACCTGTCAGCTCTTGTTCTTACAGCAATTCCACAAATCATGTTAGAGTCAAAATACTAAGTTACAGTTATTGCAGGAAAAGTTAAATCTTTGGGGTTTTTTAATTAATTTGTTGGGGTGACATTGGTTAGTAAAATTACATAGGTTTCACTGTTTGTTTTGAAAACTCAAACCAACCGAAATTGTTTTTTCCAATATTTTCCAGTAAAACGTTTTGCAAATCATGGGTTCAAGTCCTTTGAGATGTTGTACAAAGCAACTCGTTGTGATGACACAGATCTGTTGAAGAAGTTTTCTGAAGCATTTGAGACAACACTGGGGAAAATGGTATGTCAGTCATAGTCCATTATGGTTTGTTATTTTTTAAGGGTGCTATTGAGCTTTTCATAGCCGCTCTGATTCACCTGCAACAGAAAGTCTTTGTATGATGAGGAGATAGTTGAACATTTAAAGGATTTTCTTGCTCATGCATTTCTGTTTAAAACTCTTTCGCTGATTGTGGGAAAGCAGAACAATGTATTTACCTGTATTGAGCATCTTGAGGTCCTAAAACATGTTATGAACATATTTTATCCCAACAGAGTGGGTAGTGTAGATTTTGGATAGATTCTGGAAGTAGATTTAGTCGTCACAGTAGATTTTATGTAGAGTGTGAGAGAAATAGAAGCGTTAAGGTGTCAGAGTACATGGGAAGGAGCATATGCATAGATGTAGGAATGGATATACATGGTGCTGGGAGTCTTTTCTGACTTCTCCTATTTTCTCAGTGAAAAAAAGGTGCAGAATGACCAGCTGAGATTAAAGATGAGGAGTTGTCTTTGGAGGTTTGAGAAAAGCAGTTAATTTAACTGAGGTTAAATTATCTGCAAAGAAATTGAGGAAGGTGCATGCAGGGAAGTAACTATGGTGATGGACCATGGAGTCTCAGATGGGTACACAAGGAAGTGAAGACCTCAGGGGCCGAGATATAGTGAAGAGGTGGTAGGGCCGATGGATTATAAGGTCTGAGGAAATCAGAGAATGGTTGGATGCCTGGGCATAAACGAAGTTACTAGTCATGATAAGTCCGAGGGGATGACCAGGAGATTGAGTGACAAAGTAAGCCTGGAAGACTGGAGAAGAGGAAAAGAAAGTGAGAAGCCAAGATGATGGGAGGATTAGCTAGGTGGATATAGAAATGGACAAGATTTATAAGAGGGACAGTTACTAAAATGTCCCTGGAATGGAGGAGGGGGTGACTCAGAAGGGGAAAAGACTGCAGATGGCAGCCACAGAAAGGGCACGGTGCTGTGTACTCGATGGCATCAGTTTCAAAACTGAGCATTGATCTGAAACCAGCAGTGAAGAGTGAGGAGGACACTTCTCTCCCGCCATGCCCACCACTTAAGAAGACTAGGAAGTCAGGTTTCATTGAGAGCAATGGTGCCGGGAACAGAAAAACAGGAGGCACCAAAAAATAATAGGAGAATTGCTGATGACTTGGAGCTTCTGAGGGCATAGGACTTGGAGGAGGGGTGGGAGATAGAGTCAGAAAAAGAGGGATCTAAAGAGCTATGTGGGGTGACACTTTAGAGCTAAGAGATATCCCAGAAGTCCTGGGCTTTCTCTTTTGTGGTAAGTAACAAGCAGGCGTGAGAGCAGTCCTCATGGTTCACAGGCAGTTAGAGGAGGGAGGGAAGCTGACGGAAGAGGGCCAGGAGCCTTTTCCGGAACAGGCAGAGCCTAGAGCCCTCTCATCCTTCCTGCTGAGGGAGATGTGAAGGCCATTGGAGCACTCAGAGGTGTGAATGACGTTTTATCCCCCTGATTTTGTATTTGCAGGTCCCCTCATTTTGTAGTGATGCTGACGATATTGATTGCAGACTTGAAGACCTGACCAAAAAATATTGCCTTGAATATAATTATGACTACGAAAATGGCTTTGCGATTGGTAATTAAATCATTTAGTGCTGGTAGTTGGCAAGACTGATCTGCAAAATAAGAAAGTAATTCTGAAAGAGTGGGGCAAACTCAAAAAATGAACTATTATTCATTTATTTATCAAGTTATTTTTGGATGACTGGGTAATTTGGTGCCATGCTTAATGATCTTTCTGGATATATTAAATTTGGGGTATCAAGTAAATTGTTTCAAACTACTAGCCAAAAGTCTTCAGGTTAATTAAAAAATAAGAACAAGTCACATTCAAATTTTGATATGATGCCTTAGAAGAGAATAGTAATGAAGTTCTAACAGCATTTTTCATATAGCATTCAATTTAAATTGTGATTAAGCCACTAATTTAAAATGTCACATATGTAAAATATTCAGATTCCTCACCCAGAATATGTTAAGATCCAATCTATTCAAGTCTAACATACATCCAAATGGAATTTTGGTATTTTCTTTATGTAGCCTGAACAACTTTTTTCCTTTTTTTAAATTGAGGTATAATTGACATATAACTTTTATTAAGGTTATTACAAAGCATAGTATATGAATCATTTTGGCCTTTTAGCTTACTGCCGTAATATTTCTAGATGATTTCACTTGTGTCTCTTGATGACCAAAATCATCGTCCTTTCCGATAATTATACTTCTTATTTTTATTTCATTCCTGTAAAACTGTCTCAAACTTCCAGAGTAATATTTTGAAAAAGTAATAGTAATAACAAAATAATGTCATGGTTAATTTAAGCACATGGACTTTATGATCAACTGCTTGGCTCCCAGTCCTGGCTTCACCACCTACAGGCTGTGTGGTGTTGAGCAATTTATCAAACTGCTCTGTACCTCAGTTTCCTCACCTACAAAATGGGGATAGAAGAGTATTGAACTCATAGGGCCATTTTAAGGATTAATAAGTACAAGTAAGTGTTTAGAAAGCTGGCACAGTATTAATTCACATGACAACAGATACCCCTTTTGTTTCAGGTGCTAATCATTTTGTAATATTTTTAGTGATTTAGCACTAATAATGATGGTGACCTTTGCTTACACTTAAAAATATTATTTGTGCATAGATGTTTATTGTAAAAATGTGAAAATACTAAAAAACAAAGAGTGAAATCAAGATAATCCACAATCCCAGAAATAATCCTGTTACTATAGTTATATATATAACTGACATGTGTGTGTATATACTCATACTGTGTTGTAAACATGAATTTTTAGTTAACATTACACTGAGGACATTTTTATGTCATTAAATATTATACTTCAGTACAATTTTAATGTCCACATGTTATTTCATCAATCAGTTCACTGTAATTTATGCAAACAATTTCCTATTGGCAGACATTGGGTTGTTTTTCAATTTTAACTATTGTGTACAACTTTTCAGTGAACACATTAGATTTTAAAGTTTTAGATAGAAAAAATATGCCGTGGCATTGGTAGTAGAGTTGACAGTGACACATCTAGCATAATAATGCCTCTTCTGTCACACGTGACCCAAGCTTCCCCTTGGGTTGTTGAGGTAGACTGTGAGTGTACAAGGATACACATAGAGGGAGTCAGCTGTTACCATAAAGCTTGAAGATAGGTGGTACTTGTCATCTAGTAAGGATTCAAATGGCAGTTTTTTAGATTCAGACATGGGCAGGTCGTACAGTGATCCTAAGAGCCAGACTTCCTCCTTGCCTGTCTTTACAATAGACAGTCACAGGGTCAGCATCATATTTATAACAATGCCTTCACAAGCCATAATGTATGAAAAACAAAAATCAACTAAATGTATTACAATGATTTGAGCTCAAATAATCATGTAATTCAAATTAAAACTGAAATGAGATGCCACTTTCGACCCGTCAGATTAACAAATTCAAATAAGAATCACAATACTCAAAGTTGGCAAGGATACAGGGTGTAAAAAAACATACGCATTTACTATATGCAGATTGCATTTGACAATATGTATCGAAAGGATTAAAAATGTTCAGACCCAGAAATTCTACTTCAAAGAATATTTTTCAAGATAAGAATCATGCTAATATACAAAGGTGTACCACCTTTCATAAATTCTAAGAAGCACATTTTTCATTTGGGCATCTCTGAAATTGGGATGTACCTTCTCATTAATGGTGTCTTACATTTTATGAAATACTGTATGTAAAAGGATATTCTAAAATTTTGAAATGACCTACAAGTTTGAAAATAGAAATTTGGTTAGTTTGTGGTATTGCTATAGAAGAGAATATTATAAAATGATTTGACACAGAAATGAGAAAATTTGATAAAGATTACCGAATAATTTATACATATATAATCTTGTTAAAAATGTGCTATGTTTATTTTTATTCTAGTTACATATATGTATATATGCATGAATGAAGAGATGTATGTCTATATATTCATAGAAAAAAATCTTATCTAAAATGTTCTGGTAGTTATTTCTATGTGATGGAATTATAGGTAGTTTTTAATATTTTTCTCTTTGCTCATCTGAGGTTTTTTTTTTCCCTATAATAACTCCATAATAAGTGTGGGGGAAATGTTTAAGTGAAAAACAAAAATATTGATCTCAGCTCATTTTAATGGCCAAAACCATAAATTAAGCAAAAAAAAAATCCCTCAAAAATACAACTTTCTTAGGTGAATAGGCGTGTATAAATGGATTTTAATGTTCAAAGCACTTAACTAAGCAACAACAGTATGACTAGACAAATATTAATATTTACTGAGTTTTTAGAATTAGTCAACTACCAAGCTAAATGGTATATGTATAATCTCAATTACTCCTCAAACGTATGTATGAGGTAAGGATAATGATCCCAATATGTAAATGAATTAACTGAGGTTCGGAGAGAGGAAAGTCATGTGACTAAGATCATACAGCCGTACGTCCCACCTCAGAAAGGCACAGTGCGAGCCCAGGTCATAATGATGTTGAAGGCATCTGAGGAGCCTCACGTGTCTGTTGCCTGCAGCATAGCTGCATCATACACATATTTACCTTTGTGCTGCCTTCAGAAATTACACAGATATCTTCAATAACCTTCACAAAGGAAATCTGTTCATGTGCATTGTTTATAAAGCTGATATTTAAGAGAGAGAGAGAAAGAGAGAGAGAGAGAGAGAGAGAGAGAAATAGAAAGGAAGGAAGAGAGAAAAAGAAAGAATGGAGCAAACCCTGGCAGGAAATAGGAATTGATTAAAATTCTGCACCCACCTGCTGTTTACTACTACAGGTAAGATGATTAATATTAAGTCGAAGATAGAATAGTTTAAATGCTTACATGGCTCCATAGAGATTTTTTTTTTACTTTTAATTCATTGCTAATCCAAACTTAATATGAAGTTATAGTGTAAGATTATAGATGAGAAACCCTGTATGCAGTGCATTATGGGCAATTTAAGCAATGGTCAAGGGCATTTTGGCTTGTGACTTAATATTAGAAACTAAATGCTGATAAAAATGCAACCATGGAATCATTTGTTTCAACGCTCCAAATGTCTAGGACCGGGAGGTTGGGGTGCCGCCAATAGGCTGGATTACTCCTATGATGACTTCTTGGATGCTGTGCAAGAAACACCCCCAGGGGCCGGCAAAGCCAGATCTTCACGGACTAAAAGAAGTGCTCCCCTAACTGATCACAAAATTAAGTTAATTTTTAACATCACAGGTAAGGACAAACTATCTATTTGAAAAAAAAAATACGAGAAACTGTTGGATGGAAATCTCTTTTTCAAATCTTCCATTTGTTATCATTTCCAGGATGTAACTCTGGAACTGAAAAGTTCGGGAGAGCATAGTCACCCAAGTCTTGTCATTTTTTGTACTTTAATGATCACAGATGAATCTTTTTATTGTTAACTTCATTGGGGTGACATTGGTTAGTAAAAATTGCAGGGGGGTTCCCTGGTGGTGTAGTGGCTAGGCTTCAGTGCTCTCACCACCGTGGCCTGGGTTCGATCCCCACTCAGGGAACCAACTAAAAAAAATTATGTAGGTTCCAAGTGCACAATTCTACAGTACATCATCTGTGTGTGGTGTTATGTGTTCATCACCCAGAGTCAGTTCTCTTTCCCGGTCCCTTCTCCCCCCACCCCTTACCCTCAGGTAATTACTAAATTAATGACTATGTCCATGAGTTTTGTTTCTTTGTTGCTTTCAGCATTATATTCTGCATATGAGTGAAGTCATATGGTTGTTTTTTTTTTGTCTGGCTTATTTTGTTTTGCATGATAGTCTCAAGGTCCATCCATGTTGTTATAAATTGCCCTATTTCATGTTTTAATGGATGAGTAATACTCCACAGTTTCTTTATTCAGTCGTCTATCAAAGGGCACTTTGGCTGAATCTATGACTTGGCCACCATGAATAATGTTGCAATGAACATTGGGGTACATATATCTTTGCAGACTAAGGTTTTCTAATTTTAGGGGTAGCTACCCAGAAGTAGAAGTGCTGGGTCATATGGTAACTCTATGTTTAGTGTTCTGAGGGACCTCCACACTGTCCTCCATAGCAGTTATACCAGTTTGCATTCCAACCAGCACTGTTTTAGGGTTTCTTTTTCTCTCTTCAGCACTTGTTGTTTCTTTTGTTGTTGACAGTAGCCATTCTAACAGGTGTATCACAGATATATTTTATGGTTCTCACAGCAGCATGCACCCTACTTGGTTCTCATCTCAGCATGATAAACTAAGGCACACTTGCAAAAAGCAAGAATTTACAGCAACTTAATGTTATAATGAAGAACTCCACAGAAAGGTGCTGCAGACCCAGTATATGAGAGAAGGATTAAAACAAAGCCAATTCATTAATATTTTCCATGTAGTAGTTGCTTAGTAAGCAGTGGTTGAGTTTGAGTTTATTTGCCCTGGAAAGTTTTTAATGTGCCATTTCTTTTTGGTAAAAACGAAGTACAAATGGCTTCCTGAAACACCATGTGTTGTGTTTTATTTTGTCTTGTTTTTATCTCAGCTAGTGTGCCATTACCTGATGAAAGAAATGATACCCTTGAATTGGAAAATCAGCAACGACTCATTAAGACATTGGAAACCATCACAAATCAGCTGAAAAGGACCCTCCGTGAGGATCCCATGTATACCTTCCAGCTTGCATCTGAAATTCTTGTTGCCGACAGCAATTCTTTAGAAACAGAAAAGGCTTTCCTTTTCTGCAGACCGGGCTCCGTGCTCCGAGGGCGGATGTGTGGTAAGACTTATCCCTGCAATCAATCGTATTTGGAGCAATTAGGTAAAATGAGATGGCAAGAGCCACTTTGCAGCACTGATGGGATATTGATGTGAAACACACTTTGCTATTGTTGTATGGTTGTTATCATTACTGCTTTGTCTACAAAGTCTAAATAACCTCTATTGGTTAGGACAAGAACATTGTTTTAGGTAAGGGTCTCAAGTCTTAGTTTTATTTACGAATCTCCAGACTTCACAGCTTTCAACAGCAGCTGCAGTAATAACTAATACTTTTTGACCACTTACATATGCTGGCTGAGACGTCTTGTGCTTAGTCCTGCTTTCCAGCTGTGTGAGGCACTGCTTTACTTAAGTAAGTTTTACAGATGAGAAAACTGAAGCAAGGGAGGCTAAGAACTTACCCAGGAAGTCTAAACCCATTAAGACAGTAAGTGGTGTTGCTAAGACAGTGTTTCCTGTTTGTTTTTTCTTCAGTGAATTGCCCTTTGGGGACCTACTATTCTCTGCAGCATTCTGCCTGTGAAAGCTGTTTGATGGCATCCTATCAAGATGAAGAAGGGCAACTTGAGTGCAAACCCTGTCCCAATGACACTTATACCGAGTATCTCCATTCGAGAAGCATCTCGGAATGTAAAGGTACAGGCTTCCTTTTGTGCATTTTGAACAGAAGACGCTTGAATTTTTGTGTCCAATTATGGAATCTAAATGGCAAACAGGAAGAAATAACAGCATTATCTAAAGCAATTGCATTAATTTATTTTTTCATTCTTTTAATTATAAAATACTACCTGAATGTTTCCCACACTTTAAAGAAGTCCTAGGCATATTTATTTTTTTCTTTTTCTTTCTTTTTTTTTTTTTTTTGAGCATTCTGTTGCTCTGAAGTCAAACTCCAATCAACATTCATCAGATAGCCTGGATTTTTCTTTAATTTGTTGGGGTGAAATTGATTAGTGAAAATTACATAGGTTCCAGGTGTACAAGTCTACATTACTACATCTTCTATCTGTTATATGATGTGTTCATCACCCAGAGTCAGTTCTCTTTCCATCACCATATATTTGTGTCCCTGTTCCTTCTCCCCACCCCCCCCTGCTTACCCTCAGGTAACCACTAAATTATTGATTGTGTTCATGAGTTTTGTTTCTTTGTTGCTTTCGATTTTCTGTTAACCATCAAGCTAAATTTCTCCATCTCTTTCCCTAATTTTACCCACCTCCCATCCCTCCTCCCATCTTAAATAAGTCCCTCTAACATTCTTTGTAGTACTTGTTTGATGGTGATGAATTTCTTTAGCTTTTTCTTATCTGAGAAGCTCTTTATCTGTCCTTCAATTTTGAATGCTAGTCTTGCTGGATACATTATTCTTGGTTGTAGAAACCTGGATTTTTTTTTTAAATGAAACTCACTTTAATTGGTAGAAGGGACTTTCATAATACTTAACATTAGGTTGCTTTTTGTTGGAATAATATTTGATTTGATGGGATCAACTCTCCAAGTTGTTACTACTTGGAAATTAACAACTCCTGATACAGATGCATGTGTTCTTGCTACCAAAATATTCAGTATTTTCAAAGTATTTTACCGTTATTCTCAACCAACATTCCTAATGGAAACATTTTCTTTCATAATTGAAGTTACAGTAAGACACACCTAAAAGAAGGAATTTCAAAATGGTGCCTCCTTACTGTTGTTGCAAATGCAGGTGTGGATGCATCATGGTACATACAAACTTGAGAGCCATGCTGGGTAATTGGCAATGCATTAAAAGTGTTAATGATGCTTTCAGTGAGAGCCATTTGGAGGACAAGGGCAAAAGGAAAGTACAGCACACTTGGAGTCAGGGAATCTGGCCCCAGTCCTTTACTACATAACCATTGCAATGAATTTTAGAAAGTTGCCTAGTTAACTTCTCTAGGCCTTATGCTAAGACTACTTTTACATTCTACTCTGCCAGCCCTCAAATGAAACAATGTCTATTGGTAGGAGGAGGTGGAAGGGCCATTTGTTATTTCGAGTAACAAAAGTGCCAGCTTACTAATGAGGTCTAGCCCAGTTTGGGGTTGTGTTTCTGTCAGGCAGGAGAACGGTGTACAAGCTGAGAACTTGTACAAGAACAAGTTCCCCTGTGCACAACTTGTTCTCATGATGGTGACTTTTTGAGACACAGATTTCTAACTTCACTCAAAAGCTATTTATTGGCACTTTCTGTGTGTCAAATGCTGCTGGGGAATAACAGAAATAACTGGAAACGAGTCTAAAACTTAGTATCCAGAAGCACGAGGAAGTCCAAAATACAGCATTTATGCTTGGAGGTCTCCATGACCCTTAAGCTCTTCTGTATAAATTAAAATGCAGAAAACTCTATCTTACCTGGAGCTAATTTTGTACAGCTTAATGTCATCATCATTAACTCTATTACTTTTTTCTTTTTAGCTCGGTGTAAACAAGGCACCTACTCATCAAATGGTCTTGAGACTTGTGAATCGTGTCCACTGGGAAGCTATCAGCCAGAACATGGTGCCAGGAGCTGCCTCTCCTGTCCAGAAAACACTTCAACTGTGAAAAGAGGAGCCGTGGACATTACTGCTTGTGGAGGTTATCTGAGCCTTAGACATTGATATTTCTTCAAACGTAGTAGGTTCTGTGCATGGAGGAGCGGAATATTTTCAGCAAAGCCATATGTCTACTGTAGGCCAAGAATGTAAATAATTGTCTCTTCATAGTGTGTTTCCTTTTATTCAGCCAGCCAGTACTTAGATATAAACACCCATAATGTAAACAGTGTGCTAGTGCTGTTAGGCACACAAATAAGTACAAGACTTGGTCCTAGGTCTCAACAGTAATAAGCATGGGGATTCATGAGATGGCAGAAATATGTCTCAACTCGGAACTTTGCTCATTTGTAAAAACAAAATCCTGTCTAATGTTCCTGAAAACTAAAAATACATTCTATGAATTACGACATCCCATTCCCTACAACTGGAAGATTTTCAGGAGTAGTTATCCACTCTTACTACACATTAGAATCATCTGCTCATTTATATCAGTATTTTAAAAATATTGAAGCCCAGTCTCCACCCTGAGACAATCTGATTTTGGCTTGTCTGGTTTTCTTCTTAAGTTTCCCCAGGTGATTTGACAGTGACAGGAAAAGTCAAGTAGGCGAGTTTTGGTTCTCAGATGCCAGCATGCAGGGCTCCTTAAATTACAGTTATTTATTCAGCCAGTCTGGTGTGGGGCCTGCAAATTTGCATTTCTAACTAGTTTTGAAGTGAAGCTGATTCTACTTGGTCCAGGGATAGCTGCTGAGAACCACTGGTTAAAATAGAAATAAAGAGATTACAGTCCCAATTTTCAAAGAAGTTGAAAATCTCTACCAAGTACAGATTTCCAGGAGTGTAAAAACTGGAAGGCATAAACAAACATAAAAGGTGAAGATTTAGAATGACAGTGAAACTGGGAATGAAGTCAAGGTCAGCCTGTTACCAAAAATTCCAATAAACTTCAGCTCCTTTGCAAAATTAATGGAACCCACATTAAAGATAAAAAGTTGTTCACCTCACTCTGCTACATCGCTGGGTACAGAACAAGTATGCCTGGCTGAAAGATGACTTCTTAAAAAATTGTGTATTCTCCTTATTCTCTACACCGGGCCTAGGCAGACTTTTTCAGAGCAAGGGCTACTTCTCCAAGTATCACGGTCCACTAGCTATTGATTTTATTTTTCAGACAGTCATCCCATAATTTCTGGCAGTCCACCAGTGGACCGTGATCAGTGTCTTGCCCAGGACTGCTGTACACCCTTATTTAAAAATCTAATCTCCATGGCAGTCTAAAATTTAAAAAGCTGTTCTCTTACTAAATGAGTAAATTTTTAAGAAACCAATCTGCTGGTTCCCCATTTCTCTCAAGTTGTTCTCACACACATACATGCACAAGCATACACACATGCACATCACTCCCACCCTCTGCATACCAGTCATGTATACATAATTTAATTCAGGAATGTCCACCTTGTGGCCCAGGATGGCTTTGAATGTGGCACAACACAAATTCTTAAAACATGAGGTTTTTTTTTGCAACTCTTTCTTTAACTCATCAGCTATCGTTAGTGTTAATGTATTTTATGTATGGCCCAAGATAATCCTTCTTCCGGTGTGGCCCAGGGAAGCCAAAAATGTGGACACCTCTGATTTAATTAGAAACAGATTCATAGAAAACAACTTCTAGTTACCTTTGAGTGTGACAGTAGGAAGGGTAGTGTCTAGCATTGCATCTTGGGAGATGTAGTTCTGATAAGTTGAGTGCTACAGGAAAAACATACTATGAATTATAGGTTTTTATATACTCCATCTGTTAAAATTTTCATAGCCTAATAGGATCACAATACATGAAGGTCAATTAGACCTGAAAAATTGGGTGAGAAGTATTCATCAACCTAATGTTTCACTGAAGAGTCATGAATTTAACCAGGATCTATTTGAAACTTATAAACTGTCTTTTGTGTAATACCAGCTTTGGATTTTTTTTTAATTGAAAATCAAACAAGGCTTCACATTATGGTTGAATTAGAGATTCTTACTTTGTCAGTATACAAATTAATTTTGGGAGAAAGTCGGCAGTAAAATATTCTCTCTTTCTCTCTCCCACCCGCCAACCCACAAAAGCAACTTAGGAGTTTTACAGTGAGACAAGTTTGTATTTGATGATTTTTTTTTCCTTTAGCTTTTCAAATAAGCCTTGGGGTTTGTCTTAATACCAGCTTATTGCAAATAAGCAATTATAATTCCCAGAAAGTCTCCAAACTTCTGGTAACTACCCTATTTCTCCTAATATTCCTAGCACAAGTTTAACCACATTCTGCTTGTCTTGAGTGAGAATTGGGAATGACAGAACTCAACACTGCCCTGCGGTGCTAGACAAACACCATTTTACCTTAAACTTAAATTTATGTGAGTTCTAAAACAACCCCTTACATATTTTTGCTTAGTTTTCAATATACATGCTTGCTTGCTAGCTTCCTTTTCCTTCCTTCCCTCCTTTCTTTTTCTTTCTGTCCTTTTTCTTGACTTGTTTTCTTTCTGTATTGATTTATTTTAATGGGCATGTTGTGCAACTTACCTTATTTTTTTCTGAGATACTACTTTTTACATTCTTTATAGCATGTTGAACTTAAAATACAATTAATCAGTATAGCACTTAGGTTTAAGTAATATAATATTTAAGTCATAGCTCTGTTAAAGTAATAGCATACATTTTATGCATTTCATCTTTCACTACTTCTTAGATTATTAAATATTCTTGGGTCTGTGGTTATAAGAGTCTGAAATTGCTTTTTAATGATTTTTATCGGAATAAGTCCCACATACAACTTTTTGGTGATGGTGTTGTTTCTATGTGGTTCCATAGGAGAAGCAAAGATTGTTTTGAAACAGGATGACAGCATTTCTTACTCTGACCCTCTAAGACCAAGTGAAAAGGTGATTCAGAGTGAGTCTTCGACCTGTGACTTTGTCTTAGGAAACCCATTTAAAAGGCAAAAAAAATCTGCTTGGCTCCAGGGCTGTATGCATTGTCCTTAACACTGTCAGGGCACAGACATGTGGGATTACATTTTCCCTGTTCACTTCAGTGTTCTCATTATATTTTACTATCACTTTTGGCATACTTTGATTTCTTTTTTCTCTGTGTCTACAATAGAAGAGGTGATAAGATTTTGTACCATTTTCTTGACTCAAAAACCATTTTCTCTGGCCAAGATTCAAAATCAAACTTTCTCTCTTCTTTTCTGATGGCATGGTCCATTAGGAACTATGTGTGTGTGTATGTGCATGCATGTATGCATGCCTGGTGTTTAAGATATGATGCATATGTGTATGTTTATACATGTATACGAGAGCTGTCTGGAAAGTATCCAGCCATGTAATGTGAAAAACAGAAGCATTTATGGCTGGATTTTTTCCAGACAGCCCTCATATGGTATATATGTATATGTGCATATACATGTGTGTGTATATTTACTGCACATATAAATAATATATTAAATGCTGATTGTCCACTCCTGGAAAGTACATTTCTGTTGACAACTATCTGCCCTTGGAATGTAATTTGAACTAATTTTCACAGTAAAATTTATTTTACACTTTCTATGCCAAAAAGCAAAGTACAGACAACACACGTTCACTATTTTGAGAAGTTAACTGGCTTATTGATTTTTAATCTTAAGGTTTTATTATTGTTATATCTTAGCATATTTTTTGACATTCTGCCAGTGTTTAGGGGCATAGACTAATTTTCTTTTTGAGGATAAAGTTACACTATAAAAAATTTTATGTAAAAAAATCAGCATCTTGGGTTTTAATGACAGAATTTGTTTTTAGCTTATACATACTCATAGATATATATTCTCTCAAACACAACTTTTATATTTCTACCAGTGGAAGATTTATACTTACAATTAACTACTTTAATTAGCTATGTGAATTTCCAAATAGACAATCATTTTTGGAAACTTGAGATTCAGAAAATTCATTTTAAACTCAACAAGTTTATACTATATTTATGCAGAACCGTTTCGAGAACTCTGAGATTTAGCAACAATGAATAGTTATTCTTGGTGAAAAAAGATACATATAGCTTAAAAGTTTTCATGAATACATTACAAATAAAGCCACAAGCAATTTTTTTTCTAAATAGGCATTAATATCTGTATTTTCTGCCATCTCTTGATTTGACTCCTTTTTGTCAGTTGGACATATAAAAGAGCTCTTACACAAAACCTTTGGCTGGCTGTTAAGAACTTTGATCTGAACATCTTGAGATTACCACACATGCTTTATTGTTTATTTAATGTTTATTCTTATGCCAGTAGAAAAGACATACTTTACTTGGTGTATCCTGCTCCCTTGAGCCTCCAGTGCATCTCTAAATATTTCAATCATATTGCTAATTTTTTCTGTTGTTCTGATTTTTATAATCAAAAATGATAAGTACGTTGCTATCCTAAATAGCTACATTCTTATGTTCTCTTTTATACTTAAATTTATGTAGACAAGTCTTAATGGTTTCAGTAGTTTTCTGTTCATAATGGTTTAAGAGCTCACACAAATGATACCAGTTCACACAAGGAAAGAAACACTCCCCCAGAGTTCATGTTTGGGTCATAGTCTAAAACCCCAACTCAAGGAATTAGTCATGAATAGTATAAGACATTGTCCCTTTGCAAATGCAGCCAAAATGTATTAAAGGAAATCCAGGCTCATGTTATGTTTGAGGCCATTTTCTTATTTGGTTAATATTCCACCAATTATTGGCAAGAGAATTTTACATTTATAATGTTATTAATAAATGACAATATTCAATTTTTTTATTCAATGTTTACAATAGTCGTGTCTAACACAAATGACATTAAACTTAAAAATAAAAGGAAAGACTGCACACACACACAATAAATAATAGACAACTATACAAGAGAAGTAAAAGATCTGCAGTAAACATTTTTTTAAAAGCAACTTCATTTATCATCAAAATGCAAATTAAAATAACAGTGCAACTCCATTCTCACCTTCAAATGAGAACAATTTTAATAATCATCAATGCTGATGAACATGTAGTAAGAACAGTGCTGATAGAACTGTAAATTGGAACTACTTTTTTTTAGTGATTTGGTATTATATGTTAATGGCTTTAAATTTTTCATATCTGTAGCTTTAACTATTCAACTACTCAAATTCATCTTTTATCCCAAGGAACTAATTGGAGCTATACACAAAATTTATGTAGAAAATTTTGTGTCAGCATATTTATAATAACAAACATGTAGAATCAACCTAAATGTCCCATAGTGGATCATAGTGGAAATGTTAGATCAATTATCTATCAGTGGGCTGTCAGTGGGATGTAATAGTTTTCATTTACTCCATACCATGTTATTTCATAATTTGGGGAATGATTTGGGAAGTGCTTTCAATGTTAAGCAGGAAAGTCAGAATACAATATTATGTGGCCAGTTCTTAAGTTTTATTGAATTAATGTGTGTTATTAGACAGGAAGGAAAAACAAAACATTTAGCTGGGTGATAAAATGGTCTGGGTATTCAATATGCACAAGAGAATATGTTGTTAATAGCAATTCAGTGGCTTTCTTACAACTGAAGGTTAATGCATTTCTTTTAAATGTAGACTGCATTGCTTCAATGCACAAATTATTTGTTTTTACCTTTGCAGTGCCTTGTCCAGTAGGAGAATTCTCTCGTTCTGGGTTAATGCCCTGTTATCCATGTCCTCGGGACTACTACCAGCCCAATTCGGGGAAGTCCTTCTGCTTAGCGTGTCCCTTTTATGGAACTACAACCTTCACTGGTGCCAGATCGATCACAGATTGCTCCAGTAAGATGATATTCTTCATTTCTACATAATCCTGTGTTAGAGACTGTTGCTTGTCTCTATGGTAGTTTCAGTTTTGAATATTAATTATTTTTGGTGGATTTGGGTGTCTAGATTTGTTAAATTGTCCTTTTGATGTATTTTTAATGAAAGTGACTCAAAGATTCTTAATTTGGGAAGGTTGAACTCAATAATTTCCCATTCCTTTCTGAGAGTCTAGAATTTAATGACGTAGCCTATCAAGCTCTATTTTCTTTTTTAATATCACTGAAATGAAATATATGTGGCTTTGTCTACTTTGAGAACCAGAATCTGGACCATAGAATTTAGAGTCTACATATTGGCACTATCTACCACATACTAATATGTTTTTCTCATCTTTTCCTATTGATTTTTTTAGGTTTTAGCTCAACTTTCTCAGCAGCAGAAGAAAGTATAGTGCCCCTTACTTCTCCTGGACACATCCAAACGAAGTATGAAGTCAGTCAGGCAAGTCCATTTTCTTTGTATAAAATTTTCTCCAGTGGAATGTTTGGGAAGCAGTTTGTCATTATACATGTCACACAGAGAAAACTAACAGAGTTGAAAAACTTTAATCGAACCCATGAATATTATCAGTGAATAATTGTACTTAAGACTCCTCGTAAGTATTTTCCAAAATTTCAGCATTAGAAGTTCTAAGCTCCAAATGTAAGAATTTTTCTCAGCAATAGCTGGCACAGAGAATGGGTAGATGTGGGGATTCACTAATAATTAACTTACCACAACCCTGACCCATCATTTGAATAAGATCATTGGGGTCAGCCAAAGACCTTTTCTGATTGGTAAGAAGTATTACTCAACTTCCATAAAAATTATTTTAAATTATTTATCTGCAAAAAAATCATGTATTGGAGTAGGGTGTGGGTTTAAGAAAATTAAGAAGCATAACTCATGAACATAAGTACATTGTTTCCCATTTATTTTTTTTTTAATAAGTTAAGAACCAATTATTTTGGTAGATTCGGCCATTACTGTGAATTCACCCTGTTCGACGTCATCATAAATTCCTCAGCTTTAAATATGTTTAAGGTGGATAATGAGGCTTTATTTGTTATTTCAACTTCCTACAACCTCATCCAAATAAGTAAGGGCTCCATAAGTCATATTTGAAACTAAGCCCAGTGGACACAGAAATGTATAAGAATGTCTAGAGCTGTGACTGTCAACCCTCAAGACATATTAGAATCTGCTAGTCAACCTTTAAAAATAATGATGCATCGATCCCAGAGATTCTGATTTATCTGGTCTGGGTTGGGGCCCGTCCTTAGTATACTTTTAAAACACCTCTAGCAGATGTTAACATGCAGCCAGCATTTAGAAACAGTGCTTGAGTTTACCACACATCACTTAAGAAAATATACAGGGTCCGGCACAAACAATGTCTCTTTTTTATAAGCCAGTAATCTATACTGAATCTTTTATTACAAAATCGTAAGCATCTGTGGTTATAATTTTGTAATAAAATCTTAACCCAAGTCTGGGTATTACTTCTGCCAGATGAAATCATTTGTTACAAAATTACAAGCATGACCAGTTATGATTTTGTAATAAAATCATAACTCAAGTCCAGACATTACTTCTACCGGGTCCTGTATATTGTCTGTGCCCACATATGGCAGGCACCAGCGTTATGCAGGCAGCAGTCCATCAGCTTGAATGAACTCACCTGGAAACCAGGACCGGCTGTCTAATACTGCAAACCTTCTAACTCCCTAATCTGGATTGTTTTGAAATGAATGGAGTGTTTTGCTTCTGAGAGAATTCTTTTCTGCCACTAGCAGGTTTTCCACGAATGCTTCTTAAACCCCTGCCACAACAGTGGAACCTGCCAACAACTTGGGCGTGGTTACGTTTGTCTCTGTCCACCTGGATATACAGGTAACATAGAGGAATGCAAATTTTAATATGTTTTTCCTCTGAAATCATTGCGATTTGCAGTATCAAATTTTGGAACATTAAAAATAAACCCTGTAAGATACATTTGGCCATATCTATTCCATGCACAAGAATTTGGTTGAACAAGATAAAGCAATAGGTAGAAAAGTATATATTTCTTACAAATGACAGTTTTCTTTCCACATTTTAGAGGAAGAATAAAGAATTCTGTTTTCTGTGAAAAGGTCACACCATAACTTACAACTTGAACTGGGATACGGTTCCAGAGGCCATGTCCAAGGTTTCATTCTAACACAAATTAAATGCATGACACTGAACATAGAACAGACTATTCGGCATAAACATTTTTAAATAAACTCCGGTTCCCCTCATTTGCTTCCCCCTAGTGGAAGTTCTTGTGAATAGCTGTGATTTGTTGCCTTGTTTCTATCTTTCTGGAAGTGGTGGCTTAGAAAAGCAATATGGCTTTGGACTTGGTTACATAGGAATTATGTAAGAATGATGTTTTCTTGCAGTTTGGTTTGCATTCCAGTTCAGTTCAGAAATGTAATTTTGTTGAGGGGAAATTCACTATCACTTAAAAATTGCAATTTTTAAAAAAATAATTCCATTTCCTTCTAGAAACTAAGTTTCTTCATTTTTCCAGATTTTGTTCAAGCAACATGAAATGTTTTTAAATAAATGATATTTAAATAAAAGAATTCACTGCAAAAGGGAATATAACCAGGGTTTATTGAGAATATTGGTGCTCCACTTATTATAGCTGATGTGTGTGGGTGCATTGTGTGTGTGTTTCAATTTTTGTAAACATTTTTATCACCACATTCCAGAAGAAATGATGGATCTTGTCCTAGAATTTTATACATGAGTTTGGTAGTTGAGAAAAGGCGTAATAGAGGACTGTGTTTCCCTAATGTTAATGTGCATCAGGAACATCTGGAGGGCTGGTGAAACACTGATTGCTAGACCACTTCCCCAGAATTTCTGATTCAGTAGGTCTGGGGAGGGTCTGAGAATTTGCATTTATATCAAGGTCCCAGGCAACGCTTATGTTATTGGTCCAGGGGCACACTTCGAGACCCCCACAGTATAAAGGAAGAACACGTTTCTGGCAGGGCTAAGCCATAGATAGCCTGAGTGCGTCCTGCAGAAAGATACAATCCCGTTGCAGGACACCTGGCATATGAGTTGAGATCTGGAAGGATTTAGCCCCACCCCCGCCCTTCAACCACGTGACCTTGGTAGCAAGTATATTTGACTTTGAATTTTTCACTTTGGAATTGACCTAATTGCTGGCTCCATTGTATGCTTCCAGCTTTCCCTTTCCCCTCCATCCTACTTCTAACTTGGATCTTTGCTATCTTTTATGTTCCCTTATAAGGATATCTTAAATGTGTTTAGAAAGACTCAGAGCCTTTATTAAATATTTAACTAGATGGTAGCACTTAATGAATGTTGGTTTTTTTCTTCACCACCACCAGTCCCGATATATTCAGATTATCAGGATAATTACTTTTAAATGATCATGATTCTGTTTCTCTTATTCCCTCTCTTTGATTGTCCTTCAGTGTTTGGTTTGCATTTTAGGCTTAAAGTGTGAAATAGACATTAATGAATGCAGTTCACTGCCATGCCTCAACAATGGAATTTGTAAAGACCGAGTTGGGGAATTCCTCTGTGAATGCCCATCTGGTTACACAGGTAACGGGAAAGTTTCATGTTTTTACAGTATCATCATTAAAATTTCATTGCTGAAAATCAAAACCACAGTGAGACATCACCTTACATGTGTTAGAATGGCTATTATCAAAAGATAGATAATAGTCTTGGAGAAGACGTGGAGAAAGGGGAACCCTCGTGTACTGTCATTGGTACAGCCACTATGGAAAACAGTATGGCGATTCCTCAAAAAATTAAAAATAGAATTACCCTATGACCCAGCAATCCCATTTGTGGGTATCTATCCAAAAGAAATAAAATCACAATGTCAAAGAGGTATCTGCAGGCCTGTGATTCATTGCAGCATTATTCATAATAGCTAAGATAAAAAACAACCTAAGTATATATCAAGGAATGGATGGATAAAGAAAGAAAATATATATACGTATGTAATGGAATATTAGTCAGCCATTGCAACGATATAGATGAAACTTGTGGGCATTATGCTAAGTGAGATAAGTCAGATAGAGAAAGATATATATTGTATGATCGCACTACATACATGGAATCTAAAAAAGACAAACTCCTAGAAACAGAGAGCAAAATGGTGGTTGCCGGGGGCTGCTGGGTGGAGGTATTGAAGATATAGTGTTTAAGAGTACAAACCTGCACCTACTAGATGAGTAAGTTACACTAAAGGCTCAGGGATAAGCTCAAAAAGAGGCAAAAACCTAGCAAATGAACATTATGATAAATTTTTTTTAAAAAAATGAAATCACACTTACCTTCTTATTTAAAACATAGCAAGATGTTCATGGTTGTCATTGTCCATTGTATATGGAAAATGTCACATTTCTCACTGGAAAGTTTTTGCAGTTTACAAAATGGGAGAAAACATGTTATTTCAATGAGTTTCCAAGAGCAGAATTTTTCACAAACATGTTATCCATGATTTCCTCTTGTTCTGCTCTCATACCTGAACAACTTGCTTGAAAACTATTAGTCTTAAATTCCTTCCAGGTCTTCTCTAGCTCAAATATTCTTTGATTCTTCGCAGGTCAGGTATGTGAAGAAAATATCAATGAGTGCAGCTCCAGTCCTTGTTTAAATAAAGGAACTTGCGTTGATGGCTTGGCTGGTTATCACTGCTTGTGTGAGAAAGGATACATAGGTAAGATGTTTCCATTCTTCCAACAGTGTCTTAAAAGTCCTGGAAAGCACCACAAGTTATTACATTTACTAACATTACATATATTAATGTTAATTTTTCTGATTTTATAAAAGTGCTGTGACTATGTAAGAGAGAAAGTCCTTATGTTTGAGGAAATTCTCACTGAAGTATTTAGAGATAAAAGGGCATCATATCTGCAATTTAGTCTCAAATAGTTAAGAAAAAATATTATCTTTGTGGACATTGCATATTGGTAAAGAAAGACAGAGAGAGAGAAGACAAGAGTTTCATATGCTAAAATGGATATTCAAGAAGGAGCTGGAATTAAATCATTTAAGATCATATAGCAAATGGATGCTAAATAATATGGTTAAATATATCGTGTATATGTGAGGTCTGACAGTTAAGTTCGCAAATTTGCCACCGTGCTTTTATGTTGGCAGCACTGTACAAACAACTCAGTAAGGTGTTATAACCTTGGTATATCTGTGTCTCACAGCTGTGTTCATGTTGACGTATGGCAGTGTCTTGTTGAGTGGCATTCATCATTGTTGTGTGGTTTTGTGTGTGGTAGTAAGAATGTTGGAGCTTGACTTAGAGCAATGAACATTCACTTTCTTGTTAAACTTAGCAAGAATGGAAGTGAAATCAGAAACATGTCAGTCCAAGTTTATGGGGATAATGCCATGAAGAAAACAGTAGTGTACACATGGATTAAACGTATTCCTGAGGGGAAAGGAAGTGTCATGGATGAAGAGAGGTCAGGGCAGCCAATAACAAGCAGACAAAAACACTGAGAAAAACACTGCAAAAATTCATCGAATTGTGCATCAGAATCATCACCTGACTGTGAGACGCATAGCAGACCAAGTAAATATCAATACAGAAAGAGTTAGGAAAATCTTGGTATGAGAAAGGTGTGTGCAAAAATGGTCTCAAAGGAGCTCACTGATGAACAAAAGCAAAGGAGGGTTGAAGTGTGCCAAGACCTTTTGGAGAGGCGAGATGATGTTTTGGGCCATGTTATCACTGGTGATGAAACATGGGTGTACCAGTACAACCCTGAAACAAAGTGTCAAACTTCTCAATGGAAGCCAGCCAATTCTCTATGACCAAAGAAGTTCTGTTAGTCCAAATCAGGAGTTCAAACTATGCTGCTAACCTTTTTTGGTATCAGAGAGACTGTTCATTATGAGTTTGTACCAACTGGTCAGTCAACCAGGTTTACTGTTTGTAAGTGCTGAAAAGGCTGCATGAAAAAAATTAGATGGAAACAACCTGAATTTTTCCTCAACAACTCATGGCTTTTGCATCACAACAAAGCATCAGCTCACACAGCACTGTCTGTGAGGGAGTTTTTAGCCAGTAAACAAAGAACTGTATTGGAACATCCTCCTTACTCACTTTTTTCTTTACCCAAACATAAAGGAAATATCAAAAGGAAGACATTTTTATGACATTTAGAACATCAAAGGTCATATGACGACAGCTCTGATGGCGATTCCAGAAGAAGAATTCCAAAATTGCTTTGAAGGGTGGACTAGGCGCTGGTGTCAGTGCATAGCTTCCCAGGGGGAGTACCTCAAAGATGACCATAGTGATATTCAGCAATGAGGCTCGTAGTACTTTTTCTAGGATGAGTTCATGGAATGAATTGTCCGACCTCGTGTGTGTGTGTGTGTGTGTGTGTGTGTGTGTGTGTGTGTAAAATTTGATAAAAAGTAAGTCCAAAATAAGAAAATGGATGGTAACGAAAAGAGACAAAGTCAAAGAAACAGAGGAAAACTGTGAACTAAATTTGCTAGTTTTCTTTTTAACGTTATCTGTATTAGTTGTCCATTGCTAATGTTCTTTTCAGAAGATGTATGATAAGAAGAATAGATTATGGAAAACACAGTCCTAGAATGACTTATAAAAGCCAGAGCTCATTAAAGAATGGGTCTCAAACCAGTATGACAGGCCACTGGCTCTGCAGCCTCCACTTAGAAGCTGTGTCCTCCCAGAAGTGAACATTTGGATCCCAGTTCTTTCAGGGGGCTAACATTTGGCCTTTTTCTGGTCCTCTCCACCCCCAGGCCTGCACTGTGAAACAGAAGTTAATGAATGCCAGTCAAGCCCATGCTTAAATAATGCAGTCTGTGAAGATCAGGTTGGGAGGTTCTTATGCAAATGCCCACCTGGATTTTGGGGTACCTGGTGTGAAAAAAATGTGGATGAGTGTCTCAGTCAACCATGCAAAAATGGAGCTACCTGTAAAGATGGTGCCAATAGCTTCAGGTAAAGGACTAAGTCCTGTTGTTTGCACTATTTTTGTTTACTTAAATGTTCAGTCATTCTTCAGTCTCTATGGAGTCCCAAGTCAGCCATTTCCAAATTCTAGCCCAAACGTAGGCCACATTAGAATCTCACAAGTGCCCGAGTTACTGATTCACTAAGTCTGGTGAAGTCTGTAATTTTAAAATTATTATTATTTCATAATACCTTTGTGATTTAAATTCCCCTATGATTCTGATGCACAGACAGCTTTGGGAACTGTTCTATACAGTTGTCCCTCAATATCTGTGGGGAAATTGGTTCCAGGACCCTTGCAGATACCAATAGCCATAGATGCTCGAGTTATTTACATGAAGTGACATAGTATTTGCACCCAACCTACACACATTCTCCTATGCACTTTAAATCATCTCTAGATTACCTACAGTACCTATTACAATGTAAATGCTATGTAAATAGTCGTTATACAGTGTTGTTCAGGGAATATTGACAAGATCGAAGCCTGTACATGTTCAGTACAGACCATCAACCATTGTATGCCTAACTACACAGTACATGTCAGCAACAGCATAACATTTTTTTAGAATATTTTTGATCCATGGTGGATTGAATCCACAGAGGCAGAACCCACAGATACAGAGGGCTGGCATACTTGGAAAGGCATAAAAGATGAAGGGAAGCACAGTTACATAAGAAGCAAATCCAGAAGCACTCGACAAATCTCATTTTTAAATGTTTTATATTTTAGCTGGAATTTTTACACTAGCTGAAATAAAAAGCAATTGCACAATCATTCTGTCACAGTGCCAGTCTGCATTCTGTGTTTATGGTTTTGAACCCTTGGTTTGAAAAAAATCTGATATGAATGTAATCAAAATCATAAAAGCTAAGCTTTTGTGGTTGAAAAGAGTCTTTCCGAGGCAGATTTTAGGGTACCAGTAGAACACAGTTTGAAAACCAACACTCTCTCCTTTATTACTATCAATTCTGCCCTGTCCTGTCTCCTTCTCCTGGCAGGTACTGTGGCTTCTGCAAGACAAAAGACTGACCAGTCCTGCTTGCAGAGTCTTAGGAAACTTTATTGTCCTCAATATAGCACTGGTTATATAAGTTAAAAGGAGAAAACATTTACCTTAGTTGCAGCATTTCCCAGTCCCCTTCTGGTTCAGCCCCCTTCCATTATCGACTGCCAACAAATAGCCAGGGCAGCAAGCAGGAGAAATAGAAGCCACTTCTGCTGGCGATGCTGTCACTGTCGATATGGAAGTCGTCTCATCAGTGTAACATCATCTCTTCATAGGCTTTTTACATTTCCTGCATTTAATGCCTAACCATAGGCAATTAGAAACTTCCAGATAAACAGCAGAGTCCCAAATTCTCCCCAGGATTCAAAACAATGGATTAATACAAAATGTTTCTAAATCCTAACTAGAAGGAAGGTGACTGTAAACTCTCCTCATGCAAAAGGAATGTTAGTTGTCTCCAAAGTGAACACATTTAGTACATGTGTTTATGGGACTGCTATAATGATATCAAACGTGGGAGGATAAAGATGAGTGAAATTCTAGCCAAAACAGAATTACCACAAAATGCAGAGAACTTAGTAAAGATTCCCTCTGATTGTAACAGATTTTCTTTTAACCCCCCAACACCATTTAATCATATTAGTCATCTTAAACCCATATCAAAGAGGTCCCCATATAAATGTGCTAGTAACTGCCTTTATTGGACAGGTTCTTTTTTAATTAAAAAATATTTTAGAAATACAGAAAATTGCAAAGAATAATAAAAGTCACTCACTTGTCACAGTAATTATGAGACCTTAGCATTTGGCCACATTTGATTTACATCTTTTGTTTTAAAGAGTAAATTCTAAGGATAGATTTGGTGTTTCTCCAATGCACACATACATTTATCTTCTTCACCGGTGGTAACCACTATCCTAAACTTGGTCTATATCCTCCTTCTCATCCAGACTTTATATTTTACTACATATAACACTCCATAAACAGTGTATAGTCTTATTTCACATGTGGCATAGATCATACTCTCTCTATATATATATCCTTTTGTGATTTGGTTTTTTTCCACTCAACATTGTGTATAATGTTATCAAGGTTGATATATTCAGCTCTAGTTTACTCATTTCAATTGCTCATGAGTATTCCATTGAATGATTACGCCCTGATTTATTCTCCTATTCTCATGTCTGTAAACATTTAGAATAATGCAGCTGTGAGCATTTGTTACACGTGTCTTGGTGTACCTGCGCAGTGATCTCCTAGCGTACATAAATAGAAAAGGATGGGCAGGGCTCTGGGAATGCAAGTCCTTAACTTCACTTGGCATTGAAAAATTGTGTTCTTCTCATTATGTGAGATTTCCCATTTCACAACACCATAGTCAGCATTTGACATTATCAGGCATATTTTCTATTCTGGTGGGTTTAGATGGTTTGTTGTGTACAATAGAGTCTATGTAGCATACTGATTAAGGACAAGGCACTAAACTGGGTTCAGAATCCTACTCCACTCCTTAATAACAAGAGGACTTGGGCAAATGAGCCTCTCTGAGCCACAGTTTACTATCTGTAAAATGAGAATAATAATATTATTACCTCATTGTTATGTTGATCAATATATGTCAGGCCTTTAGAACAGCACGGGAAATTTTATTTGCTTCCTAGCACTTCTGTGGGGAAGAAACTCTCAATGTATGAATAATACTTCACCTTGACCAGAACTACTTTCTACTCTATTTTTGCAACTACATTTCAAATATATGTTGGTTTAAAGAGGTTTAATTAGGTGAACTAGAAAAAAATGACTAGTAGTCAAAGCAGTGTTTTCATGTGGAAAATACGCTACACATTTCAGTTTTCAAAGTCCATTGAGACAAAGGATCATAAACGGAAGGCAGAATGCTTTTCTGCAGCTCTTCTAACTGTTACATTTGGTTTACTTGCAGGTGCCAGTGTGCAGCAGGCTTCACGGGGCCGCACTGTGAATTGGAGATCAATGAATGTCAGTCTGACCCATGTAGAAACCAGGCCACCTGTGTGGATAAACTAAACTCATACAGTTGTAAATGTCAGCCAGGATATTCAGGCAGCAGGTGTGAAACAGGTATATCAGTGTCATTAAGAACAATACTAAAAATAGTGATATAATAACTTGCATCAGATATCACTTCTATACCAAAAATTATGCTAAGCATTTTGTACTCATTTCATCTTCACAGCCATCCAATAAACTGGGTAATCTTATCCCCAGCAGCACAAATGAGGAAATTGAAGCTTAGAGATGTTACGGGGCAAATGGAGAAAATTGAATTTAGAACTCTTCCCAGTCTACATGTTGAGAAGGGATACTTTGATAAGCCACTTGATTTAGGTCAGAAGCTGTGGGCACGTTTGAGAATCAATGCAAAAACTGCTTTCTCAGGGCACTGGGGTTTTAACTGTAGAGCTTTTGTTTTATGGAGTGAAGTGTGCAGGATTGGGGTGGGGCTGAATTGATCATGAAATAGGGAAGAGCCAGAGGCCCGAGCAGGGGTGGAATGGTGCCCTCCACGCCCTTCTACTCTCCTGCATCCATTACTCCCCTCTACTGAGTCATTTCCGGAAGCAGGCAGACATGCTTTCGTGTCTCTCATCTTTAACAACTCCACAATCTTACTTCCTCCAACCACTCCCTGTATCTCTGCTTCCTTTAATTACTGAGTACTTTTCCTATCTTAGAGACTCACTGATTATTTTATTTAAAAAGATGTGTTGTACATTCTGTAAATAATATATATTTAATTTTGAGACTACTTCTCAGGTCATCATATTTACTGAAATGGCTCCTTTGACAATAGAACTGCATCCCTGCAGCTTACCTCAGACAGTGGAAAAAATGAATCGGGTGAGGTTAAGAGTGTGAGGTCTGAAACCCTAGCAAATAGGGCAAGACACAGGTTTAATTAAGCTTGCATTAGGTATAAAGAGGTGTGTGACCCTCCACTCGGGGTGCTTGCAGCTTTTGTCTAGGTCTGCATCTATGCACCCTTCTGCAAAAGTAAAAATTGCCTTGCCGAGATTAAAAAAAAAAAAAAGAAAAAGAAAAAAATGCCTCGTCAGTGCCATGATCTGCACACTTTTCTTATTTGTTGCAGAACAGTCTACGGGTTTTAACCTGGATTTTGAAGTTTCTGGTACTTACGGTTACGTGATGCTGGACGGCGTGCTTCCGTCTCTCCGGGCCGTGACCTGCGCGTTCTGGATGAGGTCCTCGGATCACAACAACTACGGGACGCCCATCTCCTACGCGCTGGAGAACGGCAGCGACAACACGTTGCTCCTGACCGATTATAATGGGTGAGCAGGACTGTCGGGACATCTGCGCTTTGTATCTTATCCTGGAATCAAGTCAGAACTCACACTGGGGATGGGGGCGCAGGGAGGTCAGGGGCTCCGGTAGGACAGCCGGGTGACAATAGGTTCTACAGGGAGGCCAAGTTTGGTGCTGACACCTTACACGGGTGTTGTATTTTGCTATTTACTGAGCATTTCCTTGGTATTTTACCAAGTACTTCACATGGTCTTCACAATGACCTGAGGAACTCATGCTGATTTTACACATAGTGAAACAAAGTTCCTAAGATGCTAAATGATTTGCCCAAAATCTCACACTGGGAGTGATAGAGTCAAGTCTCAAATTCTGACTTCTTTTATGTATTGGAACCTCCAAGGGTCAAGGGATTTCAGTGACATTGTTGACCCATGGCAGACACATGTATTAAATATGAATCAGTCTACAAACTCAGGTGTGCACTATGACATTGGGGTGGGGGGTGTCAGTGAATTCCATTTGCAGGGCCACATTGCTCTGGCATCTCAGGACACTCAACCTCAGTTGTTTCTCTGCTTTCTTTCACTACTGAGTGCTTTTTCTATCTTATATTCTCATAGATTATCTAAAACCCACAGAGTTTTGCTAAAGAACCACAGACTTAGACAGGGCTTGCATTATTGCTCATCTGTCCACATCACTCATCACTGAGCTGTCCATTGCCTAGATAGGCTCTCTGGTCCCTTCAGAAGCACTGCTCTTTGCCACATGTGGAATCCTTGGCGAGGTTGAGGTTTATACACTCAATCTACATAGATCCTGTGATTTCCCGCTTGGCCTGTTCCTCTCATATGCACCCAAATTTATGGTCATTGCTACTGAGCAGGTTGCAAGCCTCAATGACCTCCTGAGCTCTCTTTCCTGTCCTCAGTCCATGGGACTCTCACTGTTCTGGTGAAAATCTTCCATCCTCAAACCCTGTTCATCTTAGTGGACTTAAACTTTCAGAAACAAAAATCCAAGAAATTTGCAAAAACCTCCCGAAGACAAGATATAGAGACAGAATCGGTTGCCTGCTTGAATAGGAGAAGAAAAATGGGAAAATACAGAGGAGAAACAATATGAAAATATGGTGTCATCAAGAAGGTCTTTGAATAGGGACTTAGACAATGCTGGAAGAGGAATTCAGTGAACCCTTTTTTCCTTATCAGTTTTCCCTAATCTTTACTTTTTCTCTGCTTGCTTTTGAAGATACTTCACTTTACACTGCTTATTATCCTTGACCTTTCCCTAAGTGACATGCTTGTGGGAACCTTGGTTTAGCTCCACGTAACATACATAGTTTCTTTCCATCCACATACTTTGTCTGCCATGTGACTGCTTTGGCAACCATGTGACAGAACTTACTTTCTGAAGTTTCTTCCTGGTCTTAGGAACATACGTCCTAGAGTGAGCTTGTCCAACCTGCAGGCCACATGCGACCCAGGAATGCTTCGAATGCAGCCCAATACAAATTTGTAAACTTTCTTAAAACATTATGAAAATTATACATGGACCTTTTTTTTTTTTAGCTCATCAGCTATCATCAGTGTTAGTGTATTTTATGTGGCTCAAAACAACTCTTCTTCCAACATGGCCCAAGGAAGCCGGAAGGTTGGACAACCCCGTTCTAGAGGAAGGCCACCAATTTGACGTTTGCACAACTCTCATTCCTTTCATTCTTGTCTGGAATAGGCAGTTGATAAATTGTATCAAATTGAACCAGCTCGTCTCAGCTCATCCCAAGACTTCTTCCTACCTCTCAGTGTCTGAGAAACAAATGTTCAGTGAGCTACAATAAAGCATAATTAGTAAATCAAATCTGCTTCTATGAAATATGAAGTGCTTTACTCACCCCCCCAAAAAAGCAGTTTGTCCCACAGATGGGATTATAACATGTGACTAATGACTCTGTCCCCTGGAATCTCTCCACAGCTGGGTTCTTTATGTGAATGGCAAGGAAAAGATAACAGACTGTCCCTCTGTGAATGATGGCCATTGGCATCACATTGCAATCACTTGGACAAGTACTGGTGGAGCCTGGAAAGTCTATATTGATGGGAAATTATCTGATGGCGGTATGGGCCTCTCTGTTGGTGCAGCCATACCTGGTATGTCTTGGCAAAAGGAATATAATTCTGTTGGACAATAGAACTTGCAGTGCTTAGGTAAACATCCTGTTTGCTGGCTTTGTTGTCTTCAGTTTTGTCCAAAACTGGACAAAAATCAATCGTTTTCTCTTTTATTTACTACCCCCAATTATCCAGACTGTAAATTATTAGGTTTTCCTAGGTGAACCGTGTGACTGTCCGTGTAAGAAACTCCTTTTGGATCTTTATTAAGACTACCAAGAAGCGTGCTCAACGAGCAATGACTACTTATTGAACTGTCTTCCAAGGAGATTAATGGCTGGTGTTTTCTGTTCGTTGGTTTCCTTTTGCTTTGTTTTGTGATAAGTATGCACAGTATACCAGTATACCTAATATATAAGCTGTAGCACTCCTAATAGCTATCTGTCTTTTACCCTTTTTTGTCCAATAGAACTCAAACTCCCTTCTAAAAATACTTCTAGAAAAATGTTCAGAGAGCTTTAGTTTGAAAGATTGCAGAAGTATTAGGCAATCCAGGATTCTCAGCGTTGTGCATGGCAATAAACTTGCTCTATCTAGATCCTTCTATGTCATATGTTATATCGGGGAAAAGGTTGGCAGTTTCCTATAGTAAATATGGAAACAAATGTTGCAACAGAAAGTGGCATTATCAGGTGAAGGGGTGGTGGTTTCTTTTTGTGTTTAATTTGGAGTGCTCTTGTTTTCAACTACCTCTTCTCTGGGTGGCAAGATTGCAGGTAACTTTTATTTTCTTTATTCTTTTCTGATAGTTTCATAATAAACATACTTTTTATTTATGGTTCAAAAAAAGAGCATTTCTATCCTTATAGAACAGTGAAAAGTAAGTTAAAGGGATAGGGAAGAAATACAAGGAAACTGTAATAATAGCCACTCAATGAGATGGTTGTCCGACTACAGCCATGAGAATGAATTGGAATCCATAAAGATTGCAAAGCTCAGTTGACAGAGCTTAGTGAATGACTGGCTTCAGTTTGCATGACCAGGTTTATTGAAGAGTCTATAAGCTAAGCTCAAAATCCTAGGGAAAGCACCATTATCGGAGCAGGGGTTGGGGAGGGGGTGAAGATTCTGTATTTGGTTTTAGACCAAATGAGTTTAAATGCTAATCACAGGAATATGTGCCACTAAAAACATAGGTTGAGATGACTTTATATCAAATTGACAAAGTCATTTTTAGTGATAAGATATGATTGGCAAGGATGCAGCATAGTGGACGCTCTTATAGAGTGCTGCTGGCTGGTGTGAAAATTGATACAACCTTACTGGGAAGTGATTTAGAAATGTTCTTCAAGAGCCTGACAGGAACCCTTTGCGTGCAACCAACAATTTAACTACCTGGAATCAAATAGTCATGAGTCAATATATTTATCTCTGTGATCCATATAAGCAGTGGTTATTTAATTAATTAAGCAAATTATGGATTGTTGTAACTTCATATGATAAAATAGCTATTAAACCTCATGAAATGAAAACATGTTTAAGAAGAAAAGCAAGATTCAAACATCATATATAGCATGCTCCTGAAGTGTGTATTTTAAAATATCACACACACACACACATGCATAATAATAATAATAATAATAATAATAATAGACTAGAAGGAAATACATGAAATGATTATTTCTGGGTGGGAAGAATTCTTCACACTTAATTTTTTTCAATTTTCCTTCCATGTCAATGTGTTCACTTTAATTGTTAACTTGATAAGAAAAAGCTGTAGGTGAGGGATCAACAGACATTGATTGGCAGGTGACTGTGATCAGATAGAAGGAAGGAAGGAAGGAAGGAAGAGGGGGTGCCAGCATGGACTCCTGGGCACATCAGCATCTAAGAAGCAGAGAATGGAGACTGAGAATGAGCATGAAGGTTACAGGAGGACCAGGAGAGGATGCTCTCATCCAGACCAAGTAGAATCAGTCAGGCTCCCGACAGGAAAAAGGTGGCACACAAAAGGGTAACTGGAGAGGTTAACGAAGGGACTACAGTAGACACTCAGTTAACCAGCACCCATGGGGATGGGTGGATGCCAGATAAATGTAAGCAGACTCTTCATTAACCAGAACTCAATCAACCGGCACTCTCAAGCAACCGGTTGCTTGAGATTTTGCTGGTTCCTTGAGTTCCTGTTAATGGAGGGTCTACTGTATTTTCAAAGGTATGAGCAAGGTTATGAGAATTAAGATAACCAGAATATGATAGTAAAATATCCTGTGACTAGCAGCAGTTGAAAGTCATGAGGGATGGGCCTGAAGTGACAAAGCGTCAGAGCTATTGCCAGAATTTAGGCAAACTGGTAGTGATGGAGAGAAGTCACCCAATGGGAGCAATGGTGTTAGACAGAGGAAAGCAGCCACTGCCATCGGTATCCAGGAAATGAGACTTGTCTGTCATCCCCCTTTCTCACCTCAGGCTGGTCCTTCCATTGACCAGACATACACAGAAGCTGGAGGGACAAGGAAACCGGGTGGCGCAGTCCGTAGGTGTCAGCCTCTGGGGGCACAAAACTGAGTGGAGCAGGGTGAAGGGTAGCTCTGGAGGCATGGACATGGACCACCCAGTGTAGCAGGAAGGGCAGTTTAATAGAATGAAATGGTCAGTAGAAATAGATGATACAGAGAAGTCACCAGAGGTGAATATTGAAGAGTTTCCATTAGATTTGGTGATTGGCAGCCACTGGCAACTTGGGAAGATTTCTTGGAATGAGTGGTAAAAACATTAAGCATCGTACATTTAAGAAGAAGAGAAAGAGCAACAGCTGGGAGTCTGTCGTGGAGGGTAATTTCCTAGAAGAATGGGGGCAAAAATGGGACTTCACCTATTTTGTTGACAAAATATATTATATGTATATATGTAGATTATGTCAAATATTTAGAAATCCAATATAATTCTGAGTCCCCTCCAACTATTTTTTCAGTGGCTATATAAAGCATTGGATTAGTCTTTATTGACAACACATGCAGTAAATGTAGATTGTTTTGCTCGATACATGTATATTGGCTGTGCTTTCATGAAGTTTGCATTTTAGGAATAACAGATAATCGGGCCACTTTTCCTTTTTTCTCTTCTCTCTTTAGGTGGTGGTGCATTAGTTCTTGGGCAAGAGCAAGACAAAAAGGGAGAGGGATTCAACCCCGCTGAGTCTTTTGTGGGCTCCCTAAGCCAGCTCAACCTCTGGGACTATGTCCTGTCTCCACAGCAGGTCAATTCCATTTTCAGTGTATGAGAGTAATGAGATACAAAGGTACAAACCTAGTGACGACGTGAACAGCTTAATGTTGCCGTGTCTTATTGCAGCCTCTACGTCTTCAGATTTTACCACCAACCAATGTCATTTGATGCTATAGTCCTAGACTAAGCCAGGTAGAGGTTTACCTGTGGTAGCTTTCAGCCAATCTCCTTTTCCGTTTCTTGGTGATGTTTTAATATTTTATTGGACATGATTATTTTATAAAATCCTGTCATTTCAGAGCTGAAAAAAATCATAGAGAATAATAATACTTCAAACCCCTCTGACTAAAGATACAGAAATTTAGGGCTGGCACCAGATCATACACAGAGAGTAAAAAGATGAACCCGTGGTTAAAGCTGGTCTGCAGTCCTGGCCTGGGTCCAAATGCAATTTTTCCACAAGCTCACAGTGATGATATTGAACATGTGACTCTTTCTGTCTAAGCTTCAGTTCTCTTATCTGTGAAAGATAAACAGAATTGCATAGTGGCGCTTGGGCAGGATTGAACATAATCCTACATGTACAATCGTGGTATTGTTTGGTGCGCAGTAAGGGTTTAACCCAAGTTTGCTCTTGTTATCACAATGGTGGAACTTGTCTAAGGCTTCATTTCCTCAACTTTTGATCAGAGATGGAAGACAGGAGAATGGACGAGTGGGAGCCTCTCCAACACCTTAGACAACTGCAAAGAGTTAGACAAATCCTACGTGTAGAATTTCCAGCAACTAACCTCGGGATATTTGGGAAAGGGAGTGAGGGGGGTGGGTGGGGGAGACAGAAAGAGGGAAGAGAACTTTCCTGTTGCTCCTAAATCATATCATACAAAAGCCTGCTTCCCTCCGCGCCCACCTCCCAAAAACCTGCAAATGTTTTAAATAGGACTAAATTAATATTTAATAACTCTGTCTCCATGGAACAAGGAAGATTGACCTAAAGATGTGTTTTTGAACTTTCAGGTGAAATCATTGGCTACCTCATGCCCAGAGGAACTCAGTAAAGGAAACGTGTTAGCTTGGCCTGATTTCCTGTCAGGGATTATGGGGAAAGTAAAGATCGATTCCAAGAGCATATTCTGTTCTGGTGAGAGTTTCCTTCTTCCATAGACTCCGTTGTGTCTTGACTGCTCTGGGATTTCCTAGCAAAAGGAGGCAATTTGGAATTCTCTTACTGGCCAAATAGTGTGTGCTTGTCAGTCTGTTGTTTAGTAATTCATTTTAACCCTACCTTCTTCCAAAGGACTTACTATTTTTTTACTACTTAAGCACATTCTGTATAACAGGGTACAAATTATTGTGGAATAAACTTGGGCAAAGGTAAAATTAGATGAGGGAAATAGAATGGGAGGAGGGATACAGTTAACTGCTTAAAGGCCCGCCCGAGTCCTGTACTGTTTGAGATGGGGACTCTCTGTTCTGCTTCCCAGCGCCCTCTAGGGGCAGGTAGCACGGGGACTGAAGCCATGGATGTTGCGACCTGCGCACTTGAATAGTCAAACTCTGAATACTCAAAACTGCCTCATAAAATTCTGTATTTAAACAAGCTTCTAAAGATGTTCTAGAATTCACAGCTTTTGATAACTTGTTAGAAAATTTTGCTAAAAGTCTTAAAATGCTATTTTTTTCCTTCAAAAAATATTCAACAGACAGTTGTCTGCTGACTCAAATAGGATTTTTACTAGTCATTTTGCTTGCCCGTGACTTTAATATCAGTAGCGTGGCTCTCCAGTGCTGGTACAATGTACGATTTGAAACCCTTGACCTTGTGATGCCTCACGGTGTTGCTGACCAGCTCTGCACCTGTATTCTTTGCCCTCAGATTGCCCACCTTTAGAAGGATCTGTACCACACCTGCGCACTGCATCAGCAGACTTAAAGCCAGGCTCCAAGATCAGTCTGTTCTGTGACCCAGGCTTCCAGATGGTCGGGAACCCTGTGCAGTACTGTCTGAATCAAGGACAATGGACACAGCCACTCCCTCACTGTGAACGTGAGCTGCCTGTGTTGAAGGCATTTCAGTAGCTCTTGGAAAATATTGAAGCCATAGAAACACTTTTCAGGAAAGCTAGATAAAGGCTAGACAGCCTCACAGTAGCAAACATAGCAAACATTCACTGTATACTTCCTTTGTGCAATGAACCCTATGTGCTGGGTGCCATGACGGAAGTAGGAGGTGAAGATCCCAACAGACCACCACCTGTGAAAGCACCCCAGGGGGACACAAAGAACTGGAGCCCAAAGATGGTTCATCGCCAGGTGGTAAAACAGGAAGGGATCTCTTGAGTTGGTGGCATCCATTCATACATTTATCCAAGAATTTTTAAAGTCACTAGTATAGTTGCAGAGGCAGAAACTAACATGTCAATATATTATTATTTATTTATACTAAATAGAAATAGCAAGGGTCAGAAGTAAGGACTGTGAAGCAAAATAAAGCAGGGTAGGGAAATACAAAGAGGATTGGGTGGAAGCAAGGCTGTTGTAGATAGGGCAGTGGTTTTCAATCGCTGGTCCATGGACCACGTTTGGTCAGCCAGAAATTTCCTGCCAGTCCATGAAATAGTTTAAACCCACAGACCAGCAGGAAATTTCTGGCAGACTGACCCGGTCCACAGACCAGTGGTTAAAAACCATGGAGATAGGGTAATCAGGGAAGTTTCTTCAAAGTATTTATTCCCACCTGACATTTTTTTATTATTAGATTTATCTGTTTCTTGTCTCTCTACTCCCTCTAGATAGTAAGGTCCATAAGGCAGGGATTTTTGTCTGTTGGGTTCATTACTGTTACATCAGCACTAAGGCAGTGTCTTAACAGGTAGCAGGACCTCCATAAATATTTTCTAAGTGACTGGATTGCATGCCTACTGTGAGCCAGCTATGTGCTAGATGCTGCAGGCACAGGGATGGCCATAGCCTGCCCCTTCCCCTAAAGCACCCATAATCCAATGAAAAAAATCCATGCTTAATTACTGGTTTAATGTAAATAAAATGTCCTTTGAGTGTTTTGTTCCTAATATAGTTGTGTTGCTCCTGGTCACATTACAGGCATTAGCTGTGGGGTACCACCCCCGTTGGAAAATGGCTTTTATTCAGCCGAGGACTTCCATGCTGGCAGTACAGTGACCTACCAGTGCAACAATGGCTACTACTTGCTGGGTGACTCAAGAATGTTCTGTACCGATAATGGGAGCTGGAATGGCATTTCCCCATCATGTCTTGGTGAGAGACATCTTGTCAGCTGCCATGTTGGTTCCTTCAAACTCTATGGGAGACAGTGGTCCCAAGTTCCTGAGACGCCTCTCATGGTCCTTTGTGAACTTCCTCTTGTCCCAGTAAGCTCTGGGCAAACCATAGTGGTAAAGCAGCTATCCACAGAGGTGCCAGAAGTATTTAAAAATTTTTTTTTTAATTCATTTTTATTGTTAGACTTATTGGGGTGACATCTGTTAGCAAGGATTACATGGGTCTCAGGCATACAATTCTACAGTGCATTGTCAGCTTGATGTATAATAAGTTCACCACCTAATTTGACTTCTCTTTCCATCACCTTATATTTAGCTTCCCCCCCTCCTCTCCCACCCCCTCCCCTTTCTCCCCTTTTTAAATTTTTTTACCAAGCTCCATATTGAGTTTCATTATCTTTTTCTGTTCTTTTACTTATCTACCTATCAATTAGGGAGATAATAGCTTTTACTGTATATCTGCAATGCGATTATGGCCATGGTATTTACATTTTATAAAAATATATATAGTGTTATGATTAAGTGATTTATCATGATTTAAAAGTATAAACAAATGTTTGACACATAAGAAAAATCCACTTTACTGTTGGTGGTCTGTCTTCATCTTAGATGTCGATGAGTGTGCAGTTGGGTCAGACTGCAGTGAGCATGCTTCCTGCCTAAACGGAAACGGGTCCTACGTTTGCTGGTGTATCCCACCTTACGTAGGAGATGGTAAAAACTGTGCAGGTAATGAGTACATGTATAATGGGGAAGCCTATTTTAATGAGATAATAGCATGGTGACCGGCCAACTACACTCACTGACAGTACTAACTATGCTAAATAAACAATAACAACTATGAAAAAAGAGATAAGATAATATTTTCAATTCCGAAGGGGAGATGGAGAAGCTAGACCATCCTAGGAAGGACACGTAACTAGCACCCTAAGTGCTTTACATTAGCATCGTGCCTCTCCCAGCTTCCACGGCCTGAAAAACAAAGCTGTGAGCCTGCTGTATTACTAGAAGGCTAAAGAAATGCCCACAGAGTAGAATTTAGAAATCGAAGCAATGGCTTCCACTGCCTCAATCAGAGCCGAGGAGATGCTTCCTCACATCTTCGCCGCTATCTTCTCTGTTTGAGGAGTGGGGCTGGGAACATCTCCTAAATGTGCTCTGGGACAGCCTTTGGACCAGCTTGAGAGAAGATCGGTTACTCTTAGAAAGTGGCTATGAGGTGGGGGAAGTAAAGGAGACTGAGTCTGTTTGAAGCCATGACCTGATGTCACCACTACTTCCCCAATGAGCAGCAGCCCCGTTTTGGGTCAGATCCATTTTGTACATTTTTTGTTCATCATTAATGTCTCAAAATACCATTTAAATGCCTAATAAATATATCTCCTGGTGTAATCATCCAGCATATCCCTGGCCTTCACGCATCTCCCTCTTCAAACACTTTTTGCTCAGGGTTTAACTGGTACCTTAACTGTGGTGGGATTATTTTGCTATGAGACCTTGCATGGTGTGTGACAGCCACTGACTGTCCCACAAAAACTGTTTTCTCTCTTTTAAGAACCTATAAAATGTAAGGCTCCAGGAAATCCAGCAAATGGGCACTCCTTTGGTGAGATTTATACAGTAGGTGCCAAAGTCACATTTTCGTGTGAGGAAGGACATCAGCTGACAGGGGTCAACAAGATCACGTGTTTGGAGTCTGGAGACTGGAGTCATCTGATACCGTCCTGTGAAGGTATGTTTAGCAGATTCTCCACGTCTATGCTTGCTTGGCAATCCCAGAAATGTAAAATGCAGGCATGTGTTATATGGTGTCACTATTCTTTGTATTTAAAACCAAACTGTTGGGCTCATATTTGAACATGACAAGAGAACTTGCAGCAGCCCTTGAACTTTCAGAGAGGTTTGCACACTCCAGCTCAGAAAAGCAATGCTCTTTGTGTTTCCTGCCCCCAGCTGTTTCCTGTGGTGTCCCAGTTCTTCCGGAGAATGGTGGCATTGATGGATCAGCATTTACCTATGGCAATAAAGTAACATATAGGTAAGTGTCTGAGATTAAAAGTATATTGTGGAAGTTGGTGACATACTCGAAGGAAGGGGGAAGAATAATCGCAAAGGATGTTTTTGAATTAACATGGAATTACTTGAATTATGTGTAATGTGAAGAAATCAAATCCAATAATCTATCTAATGATAGTCATATCTAGAATCCTTAAATCCCATGACCGGTAACTTATTATTGCCACCAGCACCCCCTTTAGGCACTCTAACAATGAATGCTATGCAAGCAGGCCCTGCACCCTAATGAATCTTCTTGTTAATAAGATGGAGCTTGGGTTCCAAACCCAGCATTTCAGGGACTTACACTTGCTCTCAAATCAAGAATTTTCTGTTCATAGCTGTGAACCGATGACACAAACTAGAGGCAAACCAGATTCTTAAATCTGTCCTCTTCCTTGTCACCAGCAAGTTCTGTGGGGAGAAGATGGACAGCAATGGACCTTGAAAAAATAATAATAATTTCAAAGCATTATTTCAGTCAGAAAAAAAGAACTCTTCCATTATGAGTAAACTCTCAATACTTTTGGAGGTTTGGGCATAGATACAATTGTGCAAAGTAAAGCGGATTACATTCTGTCATTTTCCTTTATCTTCTCTAGGTGTGATAAAGGATATACTTTGGAGGGTAATAAAGAAGCATCCTGTCTTGCTAGTGGCTCTTGGAGCCACCCTCCTCCTGTGTGTGAACTGGTCAAGTGTTCTAGCCCCGAAAACATCAATCATGGGAAATACATTTTGAGCGGGCTCACCTACCTTTCTACTGCAGCATACTCCTGTGAGCATGGATACAGGTAAGGTCCCGCGACACCAGCCAGGCTTCCTGCAATACCATTAGTCATTATTGACTCAGGAGGTTGCATTTACATATGATTGACGGGCTTTCAAATACAAGTTTCTGAATGGAAAAGATATTCTCAAATCTGTGTGCTTCCTGAGACCCAGCTTAGAGTAAATGCCCAGGGAAATATTCTAGCTAACTTTGACTCTGGGAGCTTTGGTTCAATTGCTATGAACGTATAAACATTAAACACAAAAGCAAAGTGTTGTGAAGCATAAGACAGTGCCTGGATTTTTTTGGTAACTGGCTCACCAAGCTTCTACTCAACATTGTGTGGGATGTTACATAAAGCATGTCAAGGTAAGGGCCTGGGTCCTTAATACTGTTAGAAATTAATTTAATTAACACAGAACAGAAAAGGCAGTAGGGAGAGTAAGACTGTGATCAGACACTAGATCAACAGACTCTGAAATGAAACAGATCAAGTGAACAGAAGGAGGGTAATACGAGGGCTGTCTGGAAAAAGTCCGGCCATAAATGCCTCCATTTTTCATATTACATGGCTGGATACTTTCTGGACAGCTCGTAAAGGCTGTCGGAATCAGGTCGCCAAGCAAAGGTGTGTAAGCCAGGCCACAGGATGCGAGGTTTGTGAAATGAAAGGAGGACCAAAGGTCAGAGTCATGAGCCACACAGTTCAGATCCCAGGCTCATGGCAAGGGCAGTGCCCTTTGACCCCATTTACTCTGAATGTCTCAGTTTTCCTGGGTGTCTGTCTCCCTTACAGCTGGATCCTAGCCAGCCTGTTAACTTCTCTTCCAAGTAACCTACTCACAAGGTCTGCAATGCCCTATAATGCTACCAATGAGCACATTTTATTTTGCATGGAGTTGTTATGCCATTTTAGCCCATTCCTTGTTTTAAAGGGTCTGTGGCCTGCTCAGGTGTTTCTTGCTGTTATGTAAAGCAATGAAATATGGAGAAACTATGTATTCGTGTTTCTCGAGTGTACATTCGTTTCTACTGAGTCCTTCCTATTTCATCTCCATAGAAATAAACAAATGGCAGCCAATGAACTAGGAGGTGTCACTCTTTCCTCTAGCTTACAGGGCCCTTCCGTCATCGAATGCTCAGCGTCAGGCAGCTGGGACAGAGCACCACCTACCTGTCAGCTTGTCTTCTGTGGAGAGCCGCCAGCCATCAAAGATGCCGTCATCACTGGGAGTAACTTCACTTTTGGGAGCACTGTCACTTACACTTGCAAAGAAGGGTGAGTAACCCTATGGAAGAAGGAGCATTGGGAGTGGACATTCCCCACCTATGCAGTTGTACTGAACACGCAGTTAAATTCCCTGACAGCCAATGCCACGGAGAGCTTTATGCTCCTACTTCCTGACAGCAGAAAGGGAACATATTGTCTTGGAAACAATGTTTTCTTGGCATTAGGGAAATTGATCAGACTAGGCCTGGGGTAACTGACATTGGGCAATGCCCTGGAAAAATGCCTTTATCTTAATTAAAGATGCAGAAAGCACATTCAAATGGGCATTTGCAAACCCAAAGGCAAGACTTTTAGTGACAACCAAAAGATGACAGGAGAAAAAGATAATCAGATTCTGGTTTCTACAATTTTAATGATCTCATTTAATTCAGAGAGAAAATTTTAAAAATCCAGGAAGCAGGTTTCAAAGGGCTTTCACACTCATTGTCTCATTTGATCCTCACGGAAACCCTGTGAGGTACCAAGGGTGATCTGCTTATGGTCCCAGACATGCAGTAAAGAATTGAGGGGTAATTGATTCTCAGGTGATCTGACTTTCAGCATTTCATTGCTTATTTTTTCCCCACACTTCCTCAATAAATATTTTCACCATTAATAGTGCTTTCACACTCCGGATTCACCACAGTTGCTCTGTCATTCACTGTGTGGCTTTGGGAAAATTGTATAACCTTTCTGTGTTTCGATTGTCTTTCTGCATGAGTTCATTAAAGATTTACACTTCTTATGGATAGTGCAAGAAATAAAGTGATATAGTATTTGGCCTAGGTGGGGTTAAATAAATTCAACAAAATTTGCCATTATTAGTGCACAAATGAGAGGGTACAGTTTCTGTACTATCATAGAAGTTCAAGTTCATTTCACCTGGATAGGAGACCTAATAACAGAATTGCCAGCAGGTGGCGACATTTTGTTGGGAAAAGTTCTTGAGAGTCAAAACACTCGCATAAATAGCTGACTGGAATCTCAAATCTTAACACCTTAAATGAATATTGAAATATCAGTGCAGGAGTTAGCTGTTGATGGCCTCGCCTCTCCCCTGTAGATTGACTTATTTAAAAACTTACCAATAAACTGCATAGGATTATTTAAGGTGAATCATTTTTGTGAAATCTTAGCTAATATAAATGTCCCAAATAGTAAATTTCTTATTTTAAAAAAATGAGGCATTATCACCATGTAAAACTAGAAAATAAAAAGTTTATTTTTAAAATTCCCCAAAGATAAATATTGCTGTTACTGTATTTCTTCATAGAATTTTGTCTTTGCATTAAGAGGACTGTCAGGAAAAATCCAGCCATAAATGGCTCCATTTTTCATTTACATGGCTGGATACTCTCCAGACAACCCTCACATATTTTTACTATTAAATACATGCTGTAAATAAAATTTACATTTTTCTTCTTCACAAAATTCTTTTAATAAATCCCTTTTGTGTAATGGAACTCATAACAAGCATTAAGGACAATAATGAAAATTACAACAAATCCATCTGTTTATTGAGGGTTTTACATTTTTCAAAGGACTTTCACATGAATTATCTCATGTGTGCCCTTCTGCAAAAATGAGGGTTTGGCAAAATAAATATTATTCTCCCTTTATAGCTAAACGTGAAGGTAGTGGGTCCCATTATCTTACATATCTCTTCTGGTCTAGGCAAGTGGACAGTCTGTAGGAACTTTTTCTCATTGAAAAGATGGAAATGAAATCTGCCCACCTAAATCACAGCTCTTAAAGGGTATGAGGCCATTTTTACAAAGTGCTCTATATATACACGATGCACTATATAAATACAGCTTTATTATTTTCTATATCATCATCATTGTGATATAAACTGATGATATTTTTCATAATATAGCTAATCGAATTAGTAAAGCATATACACAGTAACAAACCATTATCGCCTATTTTTTTCCTAAAAGAAAAACATCAGTAACTATCATAACAGTTTAATTTTTCTGAAAGTAAAACTTCTGGTGAGAGAAAGAACATTTAATGCCCCTTTACATACTCCTACTGCACTTTGGGATGCTGTGGGTAATTTTCTCATATATTTCTTCCTGTTCACTAATTTTTCTTTCTACTATCTATAATCTGCTTTTGAATGTGTCCGTTAATTTAATTTTTTTTCATTTCCTATATATTTAGAATGTGTTTGTTTTTCACATATTTCTTTTTGCACAGTCTGTTCTTTTTAAATACTATTTTGAGTCTTTCTTTCGTCCTTAATTATTTTAACATATTTCACATTCTTTTTTAGCTTTCAGACCATTTTTCTGTTATCTCAGTTTGTTGGTGCTGGAATGTTGCTGTTTGGTCTGTCTGCTGACCCATTCGTGATGGAAAAGATGCTGGTGTGTGTCGTGTAATTCAGATGGTGTCCTTATAGTAGACAGTATGTTATATTTATGACTGTCCCTTATAGTCTGGATGCATGGATTGTTTTTTCTACCAAGAGCCCCAGGAGTATCACCAGCCAAGAACCTAATTTTACATTTATTTATCAGTTGGAAGGCTTTCCACACAAAGTGAGTGATATAAATTCTACTCTCACATCCACATGGGATGAGACCTGGGGACTGATACCTTAGCAGGGACTCTGTTTTTCCACCCAGAGCCCTGGCAAACCCACAAATTTCACTTGTCATATCACCTAAAATCCTCTAGGTGGAATCTTTCTAGTGAATATTTTTATGATAAATGTCCTTCTAGAGTTTGTCCAACCCGTGGCTCGTGGGCACATGCAGTCCTGGATGGCTTTGAATGAGGCCCAACACAAATTCGTAAGCTTTCTTAAAGCATTATAAGATTTTCTTTGTGACCTTTTTTTTCTTTTCTTTTCTTTCTTTTTTTTTTTTTTTTTTTTTTTTTTTTTTTTTTTTTTTTTTTTTTTTTTTTTTTTTTTTTTTTTTTTTTTTTTTTTTTTTTTTTTTTTTTTTTTTTTTTTTTTTTTTTTTTTTTTTTTTTTTTTTTTTTTTTTTTTTTTTTTTTTTTTTTTTTTTTTTTTTTTTTTTTTTTTTTTTTTTTTTTTTTTTT